>PVJA010006037.1:0-49876 GCA_004027025.1 Myocastor coypus
CCCCAGCTCCAGCCTCTTGAGCCTGTACCCCACTCGGGGCGCTGGAGCTCCCGGCAGAGGGCTGCCAGGGTGGGGGCCGTCGGGCCAGGGGGCGCGCCCGGGTGGGGGGCGCAGGCGGGGACAGCGGCAGCAGCACCCGGCTTGGGCTCCGCGGCTGCGAGCGCCCAACGCAGTGTCCTCCCCTCCCGGTGGCGCAGAGGGAGGCGGCGGCGGAGGCCAGGGTCGCGCTGTCCCCTGTCGATCCCCTTCTTAGCAGCTGGGGCTGTGGGAGGAAGGAGGGCCGGGCTTCCCCAAGGGGAGTCGCCCGGCCTTGGCGCCCGGGCCAGGGTCCCCCGCGGAGAAGGTCGGCCTCCCCGGTGCGCGGCTCCGGGCCGGGAGGGCGCTGCGTCGGCTGCCGGGCTGGGACTTTGCGCGCAGCCCGGCGCGGGGCCGAGGGCGCCCGGGGTGGCGGAGGCCGAGCGGGGGAAGGGGCGTGCGCGGTGGACGCTCTAGCTGCTGTCGCCACTGCCGCCCTGTTGGTGCGGCCGCTTCCTGATCCTGTGCAGCGGCCGCCCTCGGCCCCGGGAGCCCGCGAGCGCCCCGGCCCGGGCTCCGCAGGCGCGGAGAAGCCGCAGCAGGCGCTGCTGCCCTGCGCCGGGAGTGATCGGCGGCGCGGCGGCTGGGAGGGTGAATGAAGCCAGGAGGAGGGGAAGGAGGCGGCGGCGCAGGAGGAGGTGCTGCGGGAACTGGGATGCGCCCTGGAGCCCCGCAGCTCGCGCACTCGGGGCCGGGCCGGAGACTCCGCCACTCCCGCCGCCGCCGCCGCCGCCGCCTCCTACGTGGTTCCAGCGCGGCGCGCAGGCCGGTCCAGCAGGGGGCAGGGACGGGGCCGCCGGGCGGAGCGAGAGGTGAGGTGGTGTGGGAGCGTGCGTGGGTGCTGGTGTGTGCGAGTGTGAGTGTGCGTGCTCGCGCGCGCGCCCGCGGGGGGCGGGGGGTCGTGCTGGGGAGGGGACCGGGGGCCACTTGGCAGACGACGCGCTCCGCGACCTCTCCAGAGCCCCCAGCCCGCAGGACGCCAGCTTCAACTCCGTGGCTTGCGCTTTCATTTTATTTCAGACCACGTACGGGGCTGACTGGAAGCAGTGAAATAATTCAGGTTTTCTAGGGAGATTGAGCGAGAACCTTAGTGGGGGGTGGAAGTAGGTTGGTGATGAAGACTCTGCCAAAAAACAAAACGAAACAAAACAAAAAAAATCGGTTTCTAAGACGGTAGAGTTCAATTTGATCCCGCGACTGCTCTGTTTTGTTTTGCTTTCTTGGTATATAATCCTACAGATAAGAGGGTAATATAAATACTCGGGAAGATTGGAAAATTGCTGAAGAGTAGTAAGGGCGGAAAAAAAAAAAAAAAAAAAAAAGCCAGTCGGAAGCTGGTTATATAATGCGCGATGTGGCTAACAAGAACGGCAAGCTATTTTTATTTTGTTTACCGTATGTTGTGCTGTAGGGACTCCTCCAAACTGGTTCTGTCCCCAAAGAGATTTTTAGCTTCCCTGTGAGAGCCACAGGATACAATTGGCAAAATTAGAAGACCCTGTTCCACCCACAGAATAAAAACTAATGTCTTGGAGAGGCAGACTCCGTACACATCCTTCGCTGCGAGCAAGGGAATGTGTATGCAAATAAGTTCTCCTTTGGCAATCTAGTAGTCACATCTCAATGACATTTGTGTTTTATAATGCAGGATGTTTTTAATATTTAAACATCGCCCTTATATGTCCCACATACCCGCGGATACTGGATGGTTATTTTTAGGCATAGCTAGTTACTTTTTCGACAGTGTTAGGTAAATCCTATTTGGGTTTCTGAAGAGCCGTGCAGTTCCTAGAAGCCCCTTTCAACCCACCCTCCGGTTTATTTTAGGAAGTAAAGATAGTTTCATACTTAGGCATTTTGGAGGAATGACGATTATGCCTGAGGAAGCCACCAGAGAGAAGAGAAAATCCTGCACATGAACTCTTGGAAAGGGATTGCACCACAGCAGCTAGCGCTGTGGCATTTAATCTCCTCGGATTGCCCTCTAACCGTGTGTACACCAGTCAGTATTTTAGCAGCTCTGCAAATAAATGGGCTTGAATGTCACCTTCCACATAAAGCAGAGGTGGAAGGATCACCCCTGAGCCTCCTGCTCGCCTGTCTTTCCCCTCATGGGATGATAGTGTCAGTGGTGTAGGTTTTCCGGGCACTTACTCCAACCCTGATCACTCATGTAATTAGATCAGGCTACCATGGCAACAGACAGTGTTCTCCCTCCATTCAGGTGGGTTTGCTTGAACTCCTCCAAGTGTTTTATGCATAGGATTTGTGCTGTCCAGGCCAGACTTCACTATTTCAATTGCATCTTCTTTCAAGTCATTTGGATGGAGGCACTGAATGAGGCTTCTAGGCACTAAACTTTTATAAAGGAGACCAACAAGCTGTTCTTGCTGAGTACAGTATGTAAATGCATCTCCCCAGACAGTGAAAGGAGCCTGACAGTCCTGCTGGTGTTTATTGTGAACAGATCAACAAGTATTTGGTACTTGTTAGAAACCTTTCAGAGCTTACTAAAGCGACATTTCTTTTTGCAGTCTGGTGCCTCTGGCCTTGCAGGCACTTAACCCTTCCCAGGGTGACGGGAAACTCTTTTTTTAGGGCTGACATTCTTACTCCTGAGGACTGGCTTTCTAAAAGCTTTGCTCATAGAAAGTAGCTTATTTGGAAGTTGTATACCTCTAGACACATTTTAAAACTTCTCAGCTGTCATAAAAACTGGCGCTGACCATAAGCAGACATTCTAGGTGTATTCTTAATTAAAATCTTTTGGCTAGGATCTCTACGATAGTAATGTCAATTTTTTTTTTCTCAGTTAGGTGAGAGATAACATAAACTGTAGATAGTAAACTGATTGTGTGTAGTGACTGCATGCTTGTGCTGCATTTTAGGATATGGTTTAAGGAACACTTCCAGAGAGCAGCCATCTCATTTTCACATGAAGGCATCAACCCTCTTATGAATGAAGCCTGCTAGGCCAAGAAAAAGGATACAACAGCAAAAAAAGAAAACAGGAAAATGTCTTGAGTTGCTCAAGTCCTGTGTTGCCCAGGCAGTCCCAGTGACAACTATATGCATATATTTTTTTGTAACTGTGATATTTGAAAGAAACAATAATTGAGAGAGATAGTGTCACTGTTTCATTGTCACCCTGCCCATCAGTTTATGGTCTTACAGCTGCTTAGGTGCATTGGTTATCCCCCCCCCCCCTCGGAGCCAGGACTGAGTGAGCCACTCACCTCTCGCCACACAGTTTCAGAGCCTCTGGGTCTGGTCAGTGAGCTTGCTGGTGAAGTAACCGTGGCCTGGGAGGTAAACACACTGGGAATAGGGAAGCCAAACAAGGCGCAGGAGTGTGCATTTTACATAATGCCTCGGAGAGCCTGGATTAATTTTACAAACTACCAAAAGTTGCTTCACTGGCTGTAAAAGGTAGACATATATTTTTCAGTGCATAAACAAATCCATGCCCAAATGAGTACAAAAAAGTGTTCATACTCAAATGGAAACTGTGAAGGACAGTATTTTCCTTTCTGAATTTGTTTTAAGAGGGTTTGGTAAACAGGTGGTACAGTGTTGGAAATACTACAGGGAGGCTTCGGGCCTCTAGATTGTCTTTTAGAAAATGATTTAAAATCTATTTAGCCATCAGGTTATATTTCAAATGCTTGAACATGGCTCTAAAGTCCAGCTACTTTATGTGAGAGTCCTGAGAAAGGGCAGCATTAAGAGATTATTAAAATATTAGCAAACACTTCTAGGGCTCCTGTTTATGCTGTTTGAGAGTTCAAGGACTTGCATTCCTTCCGTATAATGTGCCTTCATTTTTCTTTCTTCTGAAATGTCAAGTGGATTTTGCTTGCATATGTGCATTGAGTGACGGTTTCTGACAACTGACACAGACTCCAGGCTCACTGTGTTTCCTAGTAAAAGTTAGTCAATAAAAGATGTTTTACTAAAACCTCTAGAAGTAGATAAATATGGGGTGAATATTAATTCTTTAAACTTGAATTATCTGTGAGTAACAGTACTTGAGACTTTACAAAGCTTTAATACCTGTATAGGTGATGTGACACAGCGTAGGAGCGACATATACTGTCACTTTGGAGGGAGAGGAATCTAGTTATATTGTTTTATATTTTTAGTGTAATGGGATCATGTGACTGACTTCTGAATGAGATTTAGAGCAGTATAGTTTAATTACTTCAAAGGATAGATTTAGTTCTGGTCATATTTCAGAGAACATCAGAAGCAGACCCTCCTTATTTTTTTTAAATGCATTTGAAGCAAGAAATTGTACAAAACTTCAGAGGTAAGAACTTCTGTCCTAGAACTTACATAAAGTACCTCCGTTGCTTTTAAACTAGGAACGTATGAGATGGAACCTATCCTGTTCCCATTTTAGTTTCATTTAATGTAACTTAATGAAATAAATATGCTTATACTCATTTACATTTTCCTTAAGACATAGTGGCATACGGAGTGTATAGAGTACTAGTGTTATAACATTGTAAAGATGTTGGCCAAAAGGAGTGTAATGTGATC
This sequence comes from Myocastor coypus, assembly GCA_004027025.1. Taxonomy (NCBI): domain Eukaryota; kingdom Metazoa; phylum Chordata; class Mammalia; order Rodentia; family Myocastoridae; genus Myocastor; species Myocastor coypus. The sequence continues at coordinate 4,618 of PVJA010006037.1, forward strand.
CAGGTTTTAAAAATATATGTCAATTCTTAAAATTACAGAAATAATGAAAAGAATATCATGGGGTAAATTATCTTTATTTGTGGAAACAATGTTTTTTATTTTCTTCCTGTATAAATATATTTATGTAATATGTCTTTATTATTGTAGAGATATATTTTATAATGCTCATAAATTTGAACCTTTCAGGCTAATGTACTGAAAGTGTTTATGCTATATGTTACTACCATCTCACATATACTAAAACATCTTTAGAACTATTACAGGTGAGAAGGCAATAAGCATTATATTTTGTTTGACATATTAGATGTTAGCATAAATGTTTCATTGATTTTTCTATAACTTTTAATGCATTTCATTTGTGGAGTAATGAAAGTGCAATGATAATCACCATAATGTAAGCAAACATTGTATACTACCTGAAGGCCACTTTTTATAAAATTTGTTGTCCTGCGACCAGAATTTGAGACTAGCAGAGGGTAGAGAATCTCCTGATCATAGTGTATTGGTTTGGATTGGAAGAAACTGTTTTTTTCCCCACTAATGTGTCCTTGTCCAGGAAGTTCTTTAACAGAAGTCTTTAATGCTGTTTATCACAGCTGTTAACCTGTAAACATTCATGTTTCAAATGTTCAGAGAAAATGTATTTGTCCGTCAGTTTGTACAGCATGTTATTTTTCACTGTGCCTTTTGCTTTGTCATGATTCCCACATTCTGTCCTGGTTTTTGTAGATCGATATATCTTTATTATTTGGGCCGTTTTCCGAATGATCTTCCACACCTAATAGTATTGTGTTACAATATGTTTCTGTGCTGTGCTTTTGAAACATTAACGATTCCATTTGGAGTGTAGATCGCTGTCGAAAAAATTCTCTAGGTTGTTTTCTTTGATTATTTGTATGTTTTACAACAAATCCATGTTGACTTGCTTTTGTTCTCACGTTTCTTCCGACTGGTAAAATGTAACAAGTTATGTTAACTCTTTATCAGTTGAACTAGAGTAACAACTCAAATGCTTTGGAAGTAAGTAGGCACCCAAGAGGAGAGTAAATTAATATTTTACAGCATTTGCATCACATTTGGCTGCTCTCTGCACTTCAGCAGAATGGGAGGAGGCTGTAATTTGGACTCTATAAAGCCTTATCTTCTAGGAGCTATGCAAATAGACGTGTGTGCACCTATATTGACATATAACAAGCCCTCTCCCAGCTGTGAGCCCATAAAGTGCTGTCTGCAATTCCACAGTACCTGCAGCTGCTTGGAAAATGATTGTCAAGTATTTCGCAGCATCCTTGGAGATGTTATCAGATGAAATCAAGGAAGTACTCTATAAGATGAAACAGGAATCTGCATACTTCTATTTAAATTGGCCACTATTTGAATTTGTAAATGTGTAAACGGACTTGTTGGTGAAGGGACAGTGTCTTCTAAGGCCTTCAAAGACATTTTAGTGTGCATCAGTGTATTTTCCTTCTCTACAGTTTACATGTGGGAAACCAAGGATAACAAAACTTACTGCTTTTGCATAGCAGTCCCAGGCATTCAACAGAGGCTTAAATAAGGGCTTGCTGAATGGATTAGGTAGAAGGAAGAACACTTTGGCTACTGTTCATTACTTTGAAAAGTGCTGGAAAGAGATGGAAGTTATTTTCCTTTCCAGCTGGGCTATGGTCTTAAAAATAGTGAATGTGCATGGATGAAAATAATCATGACTACTGAGATACGTTGCCATGTTCCGAAGGATAACTGGCTCACTTACCTGTTTACAGCTTATTCACATTGGAGATCAGATTCATAGCTCAAGAATAGTTTCATTCTGACACCCAATATAATTCTGGGCCTTCTCCTTCCTACTGTTACCTGGCGTGAGCTTAGGAATCCCAAACTAAATTTAAAATCAGCCTAAACAAACATGCAAAGCAGCTCCAGCCCTCATAGACTGAAAGTCAGATAAGCTTTTACAAGGTTGGGGACTTTCTTTTTTTTTTTTAAATCACTGTGCTACTGTTGTTTTTTGTTTGTTTGTTTTGTTTTGTTCTGTTTAATGTGAGCAAATGAGAATCACCAGTACTTAAAAATATAATCATAATAGATACAGCTATGATCCGCTAGTAGATCAAGTTTTCAACTTCTTCCATTTCTATGCATAGATCTTTACCTAACAAAAAGTAACTGCAAGCACCAAGCTCCCTGATCGAAAGGTAGATGGAAGATTCATTCAGTTTTGCTTTCATTCACCCATTCACACATTCATTCATTCATCATACTGGTAGATAATTTTTACTTAACCGTCTATGAGACTTGTGCAAAGTTAAACTAACATGTGCCTGCCTACCTTCAGTGATAAAATGATTCAGTTTAGCAGAAGTGCAGTGGACCCTTGCATGCTTTCAGATGTTTTTCCCTACATTTTGTACTTTCCTTCCCACCCCATTGGGTTAATGTGCTGGTAGCCATGTCCTGTCATGGGTATCAAGTTGCATGTGGGTGGTTTGTATTTGCCACATTAAAATTAAGCTTTCGTTCAATATCCCTGGCCATCTCCACCAGATATTACTTGTGATTGCCAGAGTGTGTTTATCAGATGCTTGGCTAGAATTGTTGGAGAAAAAAACGACTGTGGCTGACTCAAATAAGGAGACTGAACTTTTAATATAATGGAAGGGATGACCTTTGTGTGTGTGGTGGCCTACCTCTGAGTTCCTAGGAAACAAAACCAGACCCGCCTTTGGAGCTGGCTGGTATCTTTGTAATTCTCAGCAAACAGAATGCCAAGTTTGATATCTTTAAAATTCCTATTTTAAAGACTCATAGACCCTGCGGGTGGCCTTTGTTTCTAACGCAACTTCTTCTGATTTTCATTTTGCATTTCCTCTCTTCCTCTGCTTCCCGGATGACTTCAGGAGCGTCGCACAACAGGTTGGCAGAGTGGTGCATTCACTGCAGATTTGCCTGCCATCCCTAGAGCCCAACCTTCTTCGCCACTGTCGCCACAGTGAGGAGCATCACAGGTCAGGTGAGTGCTCTGCTGCTGCGGCCGTCTCTTCTCCATCTGAGGATGAAGTCTGACCTGGGAAGTCTGCCTAGCAACTGTGCTTTGGCACTTTGTTCACTGTTGAGTATAATTTTCTTTATAAACTACTGTGTGGGACAACTGAGAAATTGTCTAGATAGTTTTTCTTTAAGCTTGGCCTGAGGCTTCTGTCCTTTTGGTTGAACTTAATTGGTTCCTGAAGAAACTTGGATTTTCTTTGTGATGATTGTTTATTGCCATCGGAGGCGTAAAGTTGCTTATTTATGTTTATTGTTGCTTTTCCTTAGAGCAGTAAGAACGTTGTGCTAGCAGATATCTTAAGTCATAGTTTTCGTGTTTTTGAGTTTTGGTGTAGTAGGATACATGTGTAAGAAAACGGAGAACTGTTTGTTTGGGCCGTGGCAGTCAGTATTTGTTGAATCTTGAATTTCTTTGCGTCTGTTTGGATTTTACAACTTCCTGATTTCCTCACATACAGTAAATTTTTCTGGCCTGAAGAGTCAGGCAGCACAGGGTGGATACAAGGGCTGGTGACTCATGGTTCTCTATCGACGAGAAGACAAGAGGACGTTGCCTCCAGTGAAGTCCGGAGAGAATGGAAGTTGGCTAGGATGTGGGGCAATCAGAGCTTTGGAACACTGGTGTGCACAGCCGGGGCTGGTTGTGAAATCCAAGTAGGAGATGAATTTCGGTTTGCCTCGGAAGCAGACAGGCTGGAGGCTTGGGAGCTAGGCTAGGCCAGAGCTTCTTCCGCCTGGCTGGGCCGCAGAATCACCTGGAGAGTTTAAACCGTCAGAAGCTGGGACTCCACCTGACAGTGCCCTGCTGATCTCCTGGAGTATTGCTGCCCTAGGTGTTGGTGCAGTGTGAGTGTGGGAACTGCTATCTGCAGGCTGCTGGGCCCAAGGAATATTCCATCGCCTCACTTAGCGAGAAGCACAGTTTACTTTTACTAAACCTCACATCCTAAGGCTGGATTCTCAAAACTCATTCATCAAGGGGTGGATATTTACCATACCAAAATGTTCACTTCGAAAAAATGATTCATCAGATTTTTCCCTCGCTACCCTTACAAGATCCAGTTTTGAAATTACATAAAAATCCTTTGGCATCTGGGACAAAAGCCTGGAGCTCTGAAACTAGCCCACATTGATTTAAAATCTAGAGGTCCAACTCTGACCTTCATTGATCCTGGATCTTTTCCTTACCTTTATTTCTCTGTGGCCAAAACAAAGAAGCTATAGGGAGGATGGAATGTAGGTACTGAAGATAAACTGCTGCTTGTCAGTCACCTTGTGGACTGTCTATGTCCGCAATCCTCATTTGCACAGAACTTAGCTCTGGGCAGAAAGATTGTAGTGGCCTTGTATCCTGAGGGTTGATCCTGGACCATACATGACAAGGAACAAGTAAATATACCTAGACCTTGGTCTTCGGACCAACCTTGTATTATTAATAGCTCTGCAAATGTTGTGGACCTTATTTTCATTTTTCTCAATTTTAAGTTATGAATTTATGATAACTTTCTTACTGTAATAGGATACATGCATATCACTGTTTGCATTGTTGTAAGGTAACTTGACTGGGACATGGTGGTACACACCTGTGGGAGGGTGGAAGCTTGGGCTTCCTGAGTAACTAATGGGGGAACCTGAGTAACTCAGTGGCTTGAGACCCCTTGTCAAATTCTTTCTTTCTTTCTTTCTTTCTTTCTTTCTTTCTTTCTTTCTTTCTTTCTTTCTTTCTTTCTTTCTGAGACAGGTTCTTGCTATGCAGTTCAGGCTGGCCTTGAGCTCACTTTTATAGCCCAGGCTAGTCTCAAACTCACACTGACCCTCCTGCTTCAGCCTCCGAAGTGCTGGGATTACAGATGTGCACCACCCTGCCCCACTCCCCTTGTCAAATTAAAAAAAAAAAATTAGAAAGAGTGTACTGGGTATGGAGAAGCTGCAGGCAAAGGTCCTGGGTTCAATTCTGCATGCAAAAGAAAAAAAGTGGTGAATTGCACACACAGGTGGAGTTACATGTGGTCTGGTGTGGGTGACTGAAGTTTTAAGACACCAAAGGGACAGCTGGAGAAGTCTTTTAAGAGTTCAGCAAGAGGTGGGAGGGAATTATTACAAGCATGGGGTCCTTTGGAGTTAGGGAGCTGGGTTCTCCACATTTTACTGGCTGTGGATTAGAGGGGGCTCTTTAAATGGAAAGAAAGTGACCTGGGTTGCTACTGGGTAAGCCTCTTAAGGTCTCCAGGTGTCAGCTGCTGGAAGGGGTGGGGCATCTTCCTGCTGCTCTTTCTCTTGAGGGGCAGGGGGAGTCTACCCACTCAACATTCTGTGCCAAGCAGAAAATCCTCACACTGAAGGGATTGTGGCTCAGTTGCACATGGGGCAAATATACCTTCAATTATTTTCTTAACCTTTTGGTACTTGAAGAGAGTCACCGGCCGAAGTACCAAAGTATCTTGAGAATTTTAGTTTGAAGACCAGGCAGTAAGAAGGCCTCTTGCAAGGGCTGCTTCGCTGCACTTGGAGAAGAGGCCTGGTGTGTCCAGTCCCATAAGCAAGTCTCAGTGCTTTATGAATACTCATATTGTAGTACTGGCAAAATACTGCAAAGTCACCTTGCATTTTAAGCAGCTGACATTTTCTGTGATTGCACTGAAAGGCAACCATGTACACATGATCTAAACATTTTGCATAAATAATGGTCTCATTATAATCCCCACAGTGGATGACGAAACCCAGGCGGGGAAATGGTCGTGGATGTAGTATTCTGTTATATTCATTAAGCTTTTTTTTTTTTTTTTTAAATGAGCAAGATGAAAGTCTAGATTGCAAGTATTTCTGGTGCTAGTTATTTTATAAGTATAATACATAGGAAGTTATGATCTAAGTGGCTCACAGTTACTGTCTAGGTAAGAAATGATTCATTTATTCATTGTGTGTCTTTTAAAAATGACTTCGTGGTGCTGTGGAAATGAAGGTGGATGCTCCTGGAAGGAGGTATGTGATATTTTTTCTGGTGAGACAGGAGAAAGAAGAAATACACTAAAATATGTAACACAGTGGGTGTGGATGGACTTCCGGGAATAGATGCTAAATTGGAAAGGATTCAGGCAAGTGATAAGTGATGGGCCTGTGTGGAAAAGTCAGGGAAGACTTGGAGGAGGAGGAGGAGGAAGAGGAGGAGGAGGGGGGGTGCTTTGAGTTGATGAGGAGGTCCGGGTTGGTTTGCATCTCTGTGGGAAGGCATGGCTAGAGCTGGAGCAGCTAGGAGGACACAGGCACAGGCTTGGTGTGTAATGGCCTTCCTATAGGGGTAACGCACAGGTGCTGGGGGATACCCATGATCCTGGGTCAGGCAGGGAGTGCAGGAATAAGAGTGCTGTGAGGTCCCCTTGTGGATCAATTTGGTGAGCCAGTGGCTCCACTCCTTGGGCTTCCGGTCCTTGCTCCTGCCAGAGTTGAAAACACTGAAGGAGATGACTGAGATTTCTGGCACTGTGAGCTGGGGTGGAAGGCACAGAGGGAAGCTTTGAGGAGGAGGGGGAGCAGGAGGGGCAGGCTTCCCAGGCCTCCTCCTTGAAACCTGAGGTAAGGGGAGGATAGGGAGAAGTTGGGGTGATGCGTAGGTGGACCATGAGGAGGGCCTTCTCCGGAGCTCAGGCACCTTGGAAACTCAGTGCTCTATTGGGGCTCAATGAAATCATGTTGCAAACCCTTATTCCTTTAAGACCTTTTAAAAAATAGGAAGCTGAGCTAATTTTAGCTAAATTTAATATGTGTGTGTGTAGGAAAATGAATGCTGCTTTTGAGATTCAGCACATGCGGTATCTCTTTTCATTTAAACAAATGATTCTTCTACTTTCCTCTAAACAGTTTTATTAAAAAGACTCTGAGTGGGGCCCTGTACATATTAACAATTCCAGCATTTCTTTTGATTTGATCTTTTCTTCTGTTGATTTATTCATCTCATGTGGTATGTGTAAATCACACTGTGCTGTCTACTTGACTCTGTAGCAACTGTTCATTTGTGGCAATTCATTTATTGTACTTTGATAAATCACATTAATATGGGTGTGTTCTGTAACTTTAGAGGATTTCCAAGAGACTTTCTACAGACCCTTTTATGTGAAAAAAAAATATATGTTATATATATATATATATGGAGAGAGAGAGAGAGAGGGAAGGAGGAGAGGTGGGTATCTGTGTGTGTGTGTGTGTACCAAGCTGCTAGACACAGCTCTGAACAAATTGGCTTCTCATTTATAATTTGCAGAACAAATGTAGAATTGCTCAGCTTTCTTTCTGGGGAGAAAGCCTAAGACCTCATGGCTCTAGGTGAAGGGGAAGTCTGAAAATTAGCTGGTTCTGCTGGTGTCAGCGAGCAGTCTGTTTTTATGTAATTAGGGGCATGAGCATTGTTTTTTTTTTTTTTCTTAGCCTGAGTTGTTGGTTGTTGGTTTTTGGCCTCGGGTATTTGTGTCACCCCTGGATGACTTAGAGTGAGGACAGTGACTTACATAACTTTCACCAGAGTTAGGAAGTGTCAGGTGGGAGTCAGAGGGACAGAGAAAACAACTCCAAGGGCAGATCATTCTGTCTGCAAATATTTAATGAGTATCCACTGTGTGAGACTCATTATGCCAGGGAGGCCCTAAAGGGAATATGAAGATGATCAATAGTTCACAATTACTATTTTGAATATGAACTCATTTAATCTTCATTGCAGTTCTCCATAGTCCTCTGTAGTAAGGGTTCTGCGGTACAGAGAGGGTAAGTGACTTGTCCTCGTGTGCCTAGGAGTTAAGAGATGAGTCAGGCGCAGTGGCCAGCTTGTTCTCTCTTCCCTCTGCTGTGTATTTTCACCCAAGCCCAGAGTTCTGTCCTCCGGAAGCTTCCAGCCCAATACAGAAGGGAAGGGATGCCCAGGAGTAGTAGTTAAAGAACCATGTTTCAGGGCTGGCTTAGCAGCAGCCCATGAGTTTCCTGCCCACTGGGAGTCACAGGCAGGTTTCTGAGCCCGAACGCCTTTGTGGCCCTTCCCCCCTCTTTCCCTCTTCCTCTTCCCTCCATGAGACCTCTAGGCGCTTGCAATAATTATTAATTGAATAAAATCATGACAGTAGCAGTGTACTCATCTGTTCCAGGGGATGGGCTTAGGTCTCCTCCAGATGGTTTCAGCACCTAGAGCCCCAGGAAGACATTGAACTTTTGACTCTATAAATAAAGACACCTCACTGGGTCACGGCTCAGCCCAGGATATTTGGCAGATGCAGAGGATTTCTTTCGGTGCTGGGTGGTGGTGCTGGGGGGAAAACAAACTCCAGCAACAAAACATGCAGCCAAAGGTAACCACACTGCAGTCAGGTGGTCCCAAGGAGTCCAGGCCTCTCCCCTCCTCCCATCTCTGACCCTCCTGGACTCATGTTCCTGCCTTACTTGGACCAGTGACTGAATCTTAGCCATGTCAAGGTGGGAGGGGAAAGATCTCTGTTCTCTCGGGCTGTGCAGGAAAGACCTGAATGTCTTTCCTGTGTTGGATGCAGTTTGCCAAGTTGCTTTCCCCCTTCGGCCTTCCTCCACAGCACCTGTCTTCATAGACACATAGACTAGAAGTGGCCCCCCCAGATTTACTATCTGCGGTCTTGCCGAGCAGCCCCCGCCTACATCACAGCTGTAATCATATGTGATGAATTTTTATTTACTGATTAGGAGGCTCTGACTCTGTCATATGACTAACTGGGAGGCTCCTCCCTGCAACAGTTGTGTGTCATCTGCTCCAGAGGACTAATTGCTTGGCGATTCCCCTTTGGTAATTCCCTTTTTATTTTCTGATGAGTTACTTAACAGTGATGGGTCTGTGCAGCGGATCGTGGAGCTTACTGCACGTTCTGGAAACACCAGTGTAGCCCTGCGGGGTGTGCTTCCTGATTTTCGTGTAGCTTTCCTGAAGAACCACTGAAAGCATCATACAGCCGGTTAATATTTCTCTCAATACTAGGTTAAACCCCAGGCAGCGTGCAATTTTCTAAAAGAAATCAAAACCAGGCCTCTTTTTAAAAATATGTCCCTGTGCATCAGGAAAACCCTTAAAAAGGGATTTAATATTTATAGAATGTTTAATGCTCTCTTTAAAATATGATTTAAAATGGAGCAGCTCTCCCATTCGCTGCAGAGGGCTATGCTTTGGAAGAAAGCCGTTGGAATGATAGCTTGGGGCTTGGAGATTTTGCTTCCTGATGCTGCTGGGGGCCTTGGTCTGTCTGCTCTAAAACTGGTAGGCCTCAGTTTCCCCATCTGCAGGAAACTAAGGCTGTTGAAAGCAGTGGCTTCTCATTCTCCTTCTGTCTCTGACACTGTACAGTTCCACAAATAGATTTGATTGTAATTCTCCCTCTCAGCTCCCCCAAGACTGTTGTTTCTGTCAAACATCATTTGCTGTGTTTGACTTTGTGAGGTTTTGTATTTAATTAGAATTTATATTTTCACTATGATTATGTCATTATTTAGAGAGGAAGTCATAAGCGGCGCCTAAAGCCGTTCATCACCCTCTCTATACTCGCTTCTGACCTTCCTACTTCCTCAGCTCCTTTGTACTGTTCCTGCTACCATGCCCCAAACAACAGCTATTTCTGGAGGTGGAATGCATTATAACTGGAAAGAATCTTTCAGCTAATTGTGGAATTAGTTTTTTGCAAGAGGAGTACCGAAGCTCAGCTCTTCTAAGCAGTGGTATCAAGGGCCATATTCTGCTTTTAATTTGCAAGTAGAAATCCTTTTGATGCCATTTGGTTTTACCTGCAGGTGCAGATTTCAGTCTCCAGGTATTACCTTCTCTCCTCTGCATCAACTTTTCCAATTAGTGTGTACAACATTAACTTGTCTTTTTGGCTAATTTATAAGCAGCTCATACTGATGCCTCTTGATTCATTGCAATTATTAATAGTGTCTGTAGGAAGCCAGTGCAAATAGAATAGGTGATGTTGGAGGGATTTTTTTTTTTTTGTACCGTAGTTTGTTATCTTATTTTGTATCATAGGCAGTAAAACAGAAAATAAAAAGTGAGGGGAAGTACTTAATGCTAAGTATAAAATGAGGGCCTTGAAATCAGGGAGATTAACGCTTGAATTCTAGACTCTGTCTCTTTAGCTGTGTGTCTGAGGTCACATAACTTTAACGTGTGAGCCTCAGTTTCCTCGGCTGTTATTTGGGGTGTCTGTGCTTGCCTTCCATGACTATTGGGGTGTTCACACATGCATTGGTTATGTGCATTGAATATGGTGGAGTCTCAGTAACTGTAATATCACACACACACACACACACACACACACACACACACGCAACAGCCTTTTAGGTTTAGGGGAGGGAGAGATGAACAAATGAAACAGCTGTGGGGTAGCTGGTAGTAGTAGGTGACCCATGCACAGAATTTGAACCTCAAATGTGGCTTTCACACTTGGGAAGGACTAGAGTCACCCTACTTATTTGGGCATGATGGTCTTGGCTAGTTGATCTGCAACACAGAAAAGGGGTTTGTCACCCTGTGATGGATAGGAATGCTATGCTTCAAACATTTATTGCACAAACCTTACAACAGTAAAGGGAAGCCAATAAAAGCAAAAGTTCCCTTTGGTTCTACTGTTGCAGTGTATAAATAACGTTCATTTTAAATGTGCTGTCTTCTTGCTCTTGACAATTTAAGATGTATCCTTTTTTAGTTCTGCTTTTCCCATTTAGCATAAACATTCTCATTTGCAACCTAGACTATAAAATTATTGTTTCCAAAGATTATGTAACATTGCACCCAATTGTTCCATCTTAATTTAAGTTATATATCAATTTTGGACATTCAGTTTGTTTTAGAGTTGTGCCACTATAAATTTGCAGTGGATATCTTCACACACCGAAGTATTTTCACTTAAGACCCACTCTCATTAGAAAGCTTGTTACAGAGGTATGTGTGTGTGTGTGGGGGGGTTGTTCTGAATGGTTTCTTAAAAGCCTCTACCAGTTTATGTTGTGACTGGTGGTACAGAAATGTGTCTTGTTTCAACGTGGCTAACTATGAGATTTATCTTTTTTTTTTTTTTTTTCCTAATAGGCTCCTTGGTTTTCAGATTTGCATTCCTTTGATCTCTCTCAGGGATAGAATGCTTCCATCTCAGTTTATTGACTGATTGTCCTTTTCACAATTAACAAATGAGAATCTTGATGTTTGTAATCTATGCGTATGAGCTCTCTATGTGTTCTAGACATTAATCATTTTCTGAAGTGCATTCACTGCAGATATTTCCCCAGTCCAGTTTTCTTTTATGTCAATGTTAATACCTTTTGTTGTATCAAAGTACAAGTTTTTATATGGCCAGTGTTGTTGGTTGGGGAGCCCTACACAAGGGGGTGGTGGGTGGAAACAGGTTCAAGGGTTTGAATTCTGTTCCACTTTGGAACTACAGGCAGGAAGTTGAGCCTCCCTCCCTTGTGTAGATCTTCCCCAGAGATGGCTGCTTGGCAAAACATTGGAAGCAGCTCTCTAGGTTTTGAATTTGGAGTAAATCCAACTTCAAGGTCTGAACTTGGCTAAGGGCTTGGCTGTGCTGTGGTCCCTGTGTATGTGACAAGCTTATTTGTGGTATCTTTACCTTCTCTTTTGCTTTAGTTCTTTTGCTCTCTGGAGCCAAAACGAACATGTCTGAGTACAAAACATCTGTTTATATCTCTGTTGTCCCTGCCCTCTGCCCTGGAATTTTATGGCTCTCAGGATGTAATGCCCAGAACCCTATTCCCTGCTTTTGGGGACATTGCTCATCCAGCCGGCCTTGTCCCTCATGTTGCCCAGCGTTTGTGCCACCCGACTGGCTGGGTATTTCGTCCACAAAGGACCAGGTTCTCCTGTGTCCCAGATTTGAGATATGCTGTGTCTTCTTTTCTAAGAAAATTGAGGTCCCCCTCTTGTCAGGCTAACTTCTCCCATTTTTAAAACCTCACCCTGAAGTCCTTTCTTTGGGTAGTCTTTGCCCTGGGTTATTTTCATTCTGTTGCAGACACCCAAAGACCCTTATTGTGCCCCTTTTATAACACTCTAAACCAGCCCAGAGATTACAGCTATCTTCCTGCCACCCATTCTCACCATTTGGCTTACAGTAAGCCCACAAGTCCAGGAATTTCCTACAGCATGAATTTAGGTACGGAGGAATATGACCCTATCTAGTAACAGGGAGCCTTTCTTATAACACTGTAGCAGACTTCCAGTTGAATTTGAGCACACTGTCATTCCTAGAAGCACGGCTCTTGTGTCAGTTGAAGGACAGACTGGAGAAACAACCAGTGACAACTGTTTGAGTGGCTTTGTATACCATGACAGTTGGTATTAAAGGTGATAAAAATGTGAGAGAAGGCTGTACTCAGGAGAAGGATACAGAAAGGTCCTCTGAGGAATTTTCGAGAACAACAGCTCTATGTGATGCAGTGCTGAATTTGCTCAGTCTTAAGTTTTATAGTATTACATGTGAAGCCATCCTAAACCTCCCACTATGTAAGTTGAAGACATGAAATGTGGCTTTGTTTTTGAATGTCTGAATTGTCTGTGTTAAAAAAAACTTCCTGTTCAATTTGAGCACACAATCATTCTTAGAAGCACAGCTCTTGTGTTGGATGAAGGACGGGTCTGAAGTTCTTGGGGGACGTCTGCCCTCTGGTTTGAGCAATGTTCCTTATGTGCTTCTGATTCCCCGCCACTCACTAACTCAGCTCAAAGCTCCTGGTGAGAAACTTGCCCTGAAGAGGGTATTTTAACAGGAAGAGAGTCATTCTATATTCTGAGTTGAGTGGCTCAGGTTTGGATCAACTATTACATGGAATGGGAACCTTGTGATGGAAACAGAGGCTCTGAAATATTCCCTGCATGGTCCTGCCCAGCAGGCGTGAGGCTGTTGGAGCAGGGGTGCACCTGAGCCCCCTGAAGTGACAGCTAAGTGGCTAGGCATGCCACTTATATAGGTGTTTTTCTGAGTTACCTTGGGATGGCAGAGAGATGCTTTTGGAAGATAAAGAGGGCTCTTCTGGGATGACTGATGTGAGGGACCACATGTCAGAGGCTCTGATGAGTATACAGCTGGGAGCCTGACATTCAGCATCTGAGGCCCTGGTCCCTTTGTCCCCTGCAGCACTCCATGGAAAGTGCCCCAAAGCCCTTGTCCTTTGCTCTGCTCCAGCAGATTCTAAGCCAGGGCAGAAAGTACTGTGGATGAATTTGACCTTGATTGCCCTTCTTTTCTCTGGATTTAATCTCCAGTTCACCCCAGACCCTCCTGGGTCACCACAGCCTTGTCACAAAGTGACACCATGCAGTGGGTGGTCCTTTTGGGGAGACATCCTCCACAGAAGAAGCTGGGAGAAACAGTTCTCCTCTGGCTGCTGCCTTTTTGGTTTCTGATCTCATACTTTTGAGAAGCTATCCCTGTGGTTTGATTTATTTTCTTCTTTTATGAGCGATCATAGGCCCAAAGGACAAGTCTTATCGTTTTGACAGCAAAGATGAGCCAGTTATTTGTTTAAAATCTCTTTTCCTTAAACTTTGCCTACTACTATGATTAAAGGAAATCTGATGAAAGTATTGAAGCCCAAATTTTGTTGCTTTCTTTTGGCTTCTCTGTTCTGGTTACCTCTGTAACCCTTTGCAACTTTCTGTACAAGTCAGAGGGAATAAGTTGTATTCTTTTCTATCTCTGCATCGTCCAGAAGAAAAGTACTATTTTAGCAAGTTGAATAAAACAGATAGAAAAGGAGGAAAATACTTTTTCTTAGCAAGCTATCTCTCTCTCTCAGTCAGTGTCATGTTTGGGGGATTTGCAAGGGAAACAGTGCAATATAGGACACATTTTATAAGGTTATTTTATAATAGCCGCCCTCACCCAAAAAAATCATATACTATGAGCCAGGAAATCTGTCTACATACTAAAAACCAAAGAATCCAGCTAAGGGCCTAGATCCTAATATCCTGCATGAATCCAGCTGAAAACCTAGAGCCCATAACAGTCCTTCCCACCAGTTGCAACTGGAGGCCTAGAGCCCACAGCAATGTCTCATGCAGTCCTGCTTCATAGATCTGTGCTGGGAAGGCCCAAAGGTCAGTAGTGGAAATTAGAAAGTCTATGCCGCAGGATGAAGGTTCTGTGTGAGCAGGTTGAGGGATCTACGCTGGAGCCAGGAAACGGTGCTCAAGGTAAGCACCATGGCTCCCCCAAGAAGTACCGCAGCCATCCTCAGCAGCAGTGAGATCCCAAGCTCTTCAGATAATGAGGAAAGCTGAGTTCCCATCAGGACAGCCAATTGAGCAAGCTTCTCCAGGAGACTGAGCTGTGCACCGCCTTTCCCTCTGGAGCCAGGAACTGATGCTCAAGGTGAGGACCAGAGCCCGCCCCCCCAACCCAAAGTGAACCATAGTCATTCTGAGCCACAGTGAGGATCCCGAGCTCCTCCTTCAGTGAGAGCAGCCAAGTTCTCTGGGAAAGCCAGCATGACAAGGTCCTCCAGCAGAACAGCCCACGAGAGCCAGCAGCTTCCAACAGCTCCAACAGCTTCTCCACACAGCCAGGCTTGCAGTGTCTCTCTTTTTCTCCAGTTCTGCCTCTTCTGCTGCTGGCAGCAGTGCTCAGGTGGGCCTCGCACATGCAGCACCATGCTGGTTCAGTTCAGCTGGGTGTAATAAGTTGACCAGTAGCCATCCTGGGGGTTAGCATAGGTGAAGAGTGATGAAGGAGGAGGAATACAAGTTGGAGATCTGTAGTGTACTGACTTCACGAAAGCCTGTCTTAAAAAAAACAGAACAGAGCAAAACAGGGCCTAGGATATAGCTCAGGGTGAAGAGTAGGGACTGAAGAGGAGGAGAAGGAGTTGTTATAGTTGTTATTACTGAAGTTGTTGTTTCTGAGCGTGACCTTGAAATGCGAGTCTCGCTGGTAGCTTCTGAGCCTTCTTCAGGCAAAACACTGGAATTCACAGCTCACATCTTCTGGAAGCCCTGGTGGGAGGGCTGTTAGGCTGTGGAAATGAACAAACACTGTTTGCTATCTTGCTGTGCAGAAAACATTTGGTGACCTGTCTAATCTCAAAGTTACTGTCTGTAAGTGGAACACTTAATTTAACTCAGTGCCTTGAAGGCTCAGGAAATGATGCCTTTAAAAATAAAAAAAAATAAAAAAAATTAACTCTCCCATTTCAAATGTCCATGGTCTTTAAAGAAATCACTGAGGCTAGGGAGATAGCTGAGCAGTCTAAGTGCCTGCCTGGCAAAGGCAGAGAGCTGGGCTCACTTCCCAGTACCGCATGCATGCCATGCTGGCCCTGTGCTGAGCTAGCTGCTGAAACTGGGCGTGGTGGCACACTCCTGTAATCTGAGCACTGCAGAGGCCGAGACAAGAGGATCACCACGAGTCTGAGCTACATACATAGTGAGACCTTATACTACCAAATAAATAAATGAATAAAAGATTTAAACAAATTTTAAAAAGATGTCACTGAGATGCATGTTCGAGGTTACCTGTTGCTCTTGTATGGCCAGTCAGATCGCCCCAAGTCTTCCTACTGCTTTTACAGCTTGAGCCTCTGGTTTGGTAATTGCAGCTTTAACAACCAGATTTCTCCTGACCACGTGCAGTTGCTAGTGTGTCACAGGTCCCCTCAGCTGATGATGACATGTCGCCAGGGCCTTGGATGCATCATTTCAGTGGACCATCATAGCGACTCCCGGAGTAGTACACAGTGCCTTCTTCCTTAGTGTCAGAGAGAGAACAGAACCTCACTAAGGGTGCTAAGAGAGCCGGACTGGGCTCCAGTGGCCGGATGGTCAGTGCTACGGCCTTGGTTTTCTGACTTACTGTTTATCTCCCTTCCCCATCCCCTGTACAGCGATCCCGGGGCTTGATGCAGTTGCGTCTCTAAATTCATAAAGGAATAAGCCGAAAAACCCATGTGTTTGCTTTATGGAGTTGGCCCCGTGGAGCGATTGTGAGATGGAACTGGGAAAACAAAGAACTGCAAGAGTCTAGCGCCTGGAATACAAGCAAGCCTCCATTACCCCTTGACATATTTCATAATAACATTAGATGCTAGGTGTCCCTGGAGTGCTTACGCCTAAGCCGGAGGAAAGTGATTTCCTCAGGCAGCCACTGCACCTTTAAGTCTGAGCTTCTTCGAGCAGTAGTTTTTAATGTACCCCTGTCAGCAAGGTTAAAAACACCAGGAAACCGAATTGATCTCGTATATGAAATCCTGAAATTGGACGCCATCTCCTCTGAGAAGTCCTTCGCTGTGTGGGTGGGAAGATGCAGTCAGATCAATTCCCACCTGTCGGTCCTTCCGGCCTCTCCCCCAGACGTGACGGCAGGAGGGCGGAGAAGCTGTCCAGCCACCTGTGAATCAGCCTTCTGCCTGCTGGGCCAGCGGGAGCCCCTAGGAGTTGTTTGCCTCTGCACCGAGCCTGAATTGCCGCTATGATAATTAAGTATTACTATTCTACACCGCTTGCTGTTTGATCTTTTAGTGAAACCCCCTCTGTCTTGCTGCCAGAGCCTGCATACTGTTTTGAAGCCTCGTCTTTCCTTGCAGAAGTAACCTGGCAGCAGGTCACTCTGTGTTGTTGCTTTAGAAATAGACTGAGCTCCACGTTTAATCTTGAATGAAACCTCTCTCACTGAAAACCTCGGTAATGGGGACTGCAAATGAGGCAGAGTGGTCTGCCCCGTAGGTGTCCTGTTCATTCTCTCCACAGCTTGGTGTCCAGGATTCGAGGAGATACAGCCTGGCAGGGAGCTTTGGTTGGTGTCAGAGTAGCTAAGAATGTTTCTCTCTAACAGGTCACAGAACAGAAAGTGCTGGTGGACATCTCCTCTTGCCCCAAGATCTTCGTTGGAAGTCCTCCAGACTTGGTGTCTTAATGGACTCGCCAGGAGGCATAATGTGTCACCATTATATTGTGGGCCACCCTACAGGATGACACCCAGCTTCCAAGACCTCCTGTTGGACATCGTCCCCCGAGAGCCAGTGCATTAGCTCTCCCCCATTACCCGGAGTCTGTGTCCGACTGCTTTTGAGATGGCGCAGGCTTAGTCATTCGTGGCCGGGATCCCATTGAAGGTGCCGCTTGATCCGCTTCCAGCCGCACGCCTTTTGTCTCTTGC
Organism: Myocastor coypus; assembly: GCA_004027025.1. Classification (NCBI taxonomy): domain Eukaryota; kingdom Metazoa; phylum Chordata; class Mammalia; order Rodentia; family Myocastoridae; genus Myocastor; species Myocastor coypus. The sequence continues at coordinate 21,828 of PVJA010006037.1, forward strand.
TGCATGGCGCTGCCCTCTTGAGCACTCAGGGAGTCTTTGCACCAACCCCATCCATTCTTTCCATCTTGTGGCTGCCCACGGCCATATCCTGGGGTGACCTGGAGTAGAGGCACCGGAGGATAAATTCATCCTGCACAGACTTGTTCCTGCTAGTTCTAGCCTGTCTCTCGCCCCAGCTCCGGCTTTTAAATATGCCAGTGATTGGTTTTGTGTAGGAATGTGTGGATTGTTGGATTGGAAGAATTCTCTCTCTGGATTTCTAGTGTTTACATAAGCAGATATTTAAAAAATGTTCTATCCCTGATTTAAATAGCAGGGCTTATTTTTAAAAAAAGTTATGGGTGCCTAAAGGCGTACAGCATCAAAGCACAAGTTTTGTCTTTCTCTCTCTCTTACAAATTGTAAGGGAACCGAAAGGTATATAGTAATGCTTTGTCGGAAAAGGGTTACAGCAGAAAGTTTGCAACAAAGACAATCTAGAATAGAACCAGTGTGAAGAGAGGCTGACATAAATATATGCCCCTTGTTGGGAGTTCAGCCCGTGGAATGTTATGTAGGACAAAAGGAATGGCAGGGAGATTTCAGTAACATTTTGTTCTCTGTCAAAAACCTTCTGAAATCTAAATCTGCTGTGTATTGGAGAAGGAGACAGCAATTGAATCGAGTTGAATGGCTTTCATTTAACTGGAGTGTCCCACAGAAAGCTGTTCTTGTTCTGCGAGCCATATTTTTGCTTTCTTTGACCTAACGAAAATTGGATTCCTGTTTACATACCTTGTAGGCCCGTATTATGGACAAAAGACACAGGTCAAACCCCATCACAGCGGCTAGTGTTATGGCAAGTAGAAATATTTCCAAACGAAACACAAGCATTTCTAAGCTACAGCCAGAGAGTGCAGTAATAATACTAAGCTGGTAATACGAAGCCATTTGCCACTATAAATAATTTAGTTGTAGATGAGCCTTTTTTTTTTTTAAAAAAGCTGTGCTTTATTTTAATTCCAGTCCCTGGCTGACATGCACACCTGTACATGTACCTCCCCTATTTGCATAGTAGAGGAGGACTAGGAACATATACACTTGTAGAAGTCAACTGTACGTTGATCACCCTGGGACAGATTATCTTTTGTTTCTTCTCTCTCATGGTGATCTCTGTAATTGCCTCCAATCACCAAACTCTGCTAATTACCCAGAAGTACAAGCGGTCTTCCTGAGGGTCTCGCCACCACCACCAACCTGACCCACAGCAAGCAGCCAGTGTTAGCCGTGTAAGCCACAGGGCTTTAAAATTAAGGACTCTTGGCAACAGATGTCCTGATTTGATTATCTATTTTGCACTCCAGTATAATGTAGTGTTTTTTAAAATATTTTATTTTATTTAAAAATTTTTTGTTTGTTTTATATCCTTCGATCAAAGCAGGGCACGGTGGTGAATGCTTGTAATTACAGTGCTCTGAGAGGGCTGTAAGTTCAAAGCAGCATGGGCAGTTTACAGAAGGGGGTGGTGCAGATGAGGTGTGGGCTTCCCTGAGTTCAGTCCTGGGTACTGCAAATAGACAAATGAACAGATACTCTGGACTATTCATGTAGGTACTGATGCTCACTTCAACAGCCAGTGGCTCTCAACCTTTCTGATGCCGTGAGCCTGCAATACTGTTCCTCATGTTGCGGTGACCCTAAACCAAAAAATACTTTTGGTGGCTACTTTAAAACTGTAATTTTGCTACAGTTATGATTCGGAATGTAAATACCTGATATGCATTATGTATTCTCATTGCTACAAGTCAAATATAATTTAAACATAGTGATTAATCACAAAAACAATATTTAATTATATGTTGAGAAATATTTATTACTAATTCCAATAAATAACATTTCACTATGGCATAGCCTGGGTTTAAATATGTATTTTTTGATGGCTTTAGGCGACCCCTGTGTTTTGGTCCTTCGACCCCTGCGGGGGGGTCATGACCCACAGGTTGAGAACCGCTGGTCTAGACCCATGAGTTTGGTCATACTACTGAGCACTAACTATTTTTTGACTCAGTAAGCCTGCCTTTCTTTTTAGGGCTATGAGAGGACAACTATTTCCTTTTTATTTTTGTGGAGGCCTACTAATTGTACCCTTTCATGGGTTTTCCTTGGCTCTTTCCCTGTGTGCATAGGTCATGCCTTGGCCATGCCCACCTGCCCTCCCACCCTGGAACTGGAGGGCATTGTGTTAAATCAAATAGGCCAGATACTGAAAGCCAGGGACCACATGTTTTCTTTCATATATAGCAAGCAGGGAAAAAAGAGATCTGAAAGCAGTAAAGGAACTATTTGAGAACAGGAAGCATTAGTTATTACTCCTCAAGTGTCTTGGCACTTGTAGTTTATGATACAGTAGAGGCTTTCCAGATACATCAAGCAATAAAATACAGAATATTTACTTTTTTGAAAAATGGGGAGTCTTAACTGTGCAATCTAGGCTAGTTTAAACTCCTGGGGACCAGTGATCCTCTGGCCTCAGCCTCCCAATCAGCTGGGAGTACAGGTGCAAGGCCACGATGCCTGGCTGTAAATACAGTGAGTTACCTTAAAATTGTAATATTGATGATCAAGAGAACCCTCCTCAACAAGTGAAGGCCTCATAGGCTTAATCCTCTTCTATCTTTAGAATTCTTATCTACACGCCTTCTATTTTATTTCCTCCTTGTGTTTATACAGGTTTGTGTTTGTGTTTCTTATTTTCTTACTTAAAAACTACTTGAAAACATTCACAGCACAGCCCTTACCAAAATGAGAGCCCCAAGCCTTGCACTCTTCTTGCCTCGCCATCTTTTCTCGTGGCTCAACTGCTGCTTCCCTTCCTACTGCTCCTTGGGATCGCATTGCTCAGCAGTTCCAGTGTGTGATTCTGGATACTATGGTTTGCGCTTCCTGACCAGCCCCTTGTTGCAGCAGAGTCCATTTCCTGTACTGAAAGCTGTCAGCCTCTTCTGTGCATCGCTCCTACTCAAAACTGAAACTTGGTGTGCTCCGATCAGCCCTTGAACCTTCAATACCATTGGTGTCCTCATCTCTGTTTTTCGCTTCATTGCCATTCCCAGTGATGAAAATTCACTTGTCATGAACCACTTGGGCTTGATGTTACTTCCTAAAGATCTCTTGGGTTTCTGCCTTCCTGATATACTTCCCAACTCCAAGCCACAACCACCATCAACAAGTCTTTGACAAATTAGTTGTCCCTACACATGGTTTACAATGTTCTACTCACTCTTTAAAAATAATTAAGCTTCTCTCTGTGTTCCTTGCTGTGGGTCAAAAACTTTACCTGCTATGCCATCCAACAGAGAAGTTAATCACAAACAGGTCCTGTAAACCAGATAATTAAAAATAGAGCAAAGTTGGTGAACTAGGCAGCTGGCACCTAAGTGTACCTAAGTCCTCGCTTCCATCTGTGCATGGTTAGGAAAATATTTCATGATATTGAAATAGCACTGGCTTTGCTCTCTTAGGGGAGGATGTCTGTGGGTCTCTGTGTAATTCATTGCTCTGAAGGCTTCTTTGACTGCTAGCTGATCTTATTTTTTTTTTTTTAAGTCACTGGCAAGGAAGCAGGAAAGCAAATCCAGGTATTTTGTGCCTGTTTTCCCTCTTCGCTAGCTTCTGAGAAAGAATACTGGTCTCACTCTTGCTTCTCCCTGTAACTCCAAGCTTTCCTTCCGCACATGGGTCAGAAAATGGAAGAGCGCATGTTGTGGCTTTCAGACCTTTGTGTTTGGATTCTTCATGAAGAAGACCACCTCTGCTAGTGGCTTTTGAGGAGCTGGTCTTCTGGATGTAAAATGCTGAGGAGTCCGTTTCAACTTGGAGTGCGGCAGATTAGGATTTTTCCTTGACGCAAAGGGGATTGACACGTAGCAGACTCATAAACACTTTGTGACTTAAGTACAGAAATGTGAGTGACTGGTTTAGAGAGAAATTCAATCCTTCAGTTTCGATTTGTCTTTGTTCTTTTAGTGATCTGTATTTCTTAAATTATATTCACCAGTTCTGTGGCTGTGGTAGGATTTTAAAACTCCATTTTCTGTTTATAAGGTTTCAATGATTAAATAATATAAAGGTTATACCTTTCTGGTATTTTTCAGTTGCAATGGTCTCTTCATTCCTGGAGAACTTATTTTAAGGCTGGTTTCTTTTTCCCAGGAGAGGTGTAGTATTAAGTAACACTAATGCCTGGTAAATATACTGAAGATTATTATTTATTAAATGTTTTTCATTCCTCTAGATCTGAAGGGTGTAGATGTTTCTCAGAGTAGTTAGTTTGCTTAGGTTTCTAGAAACAAGGGGGTAGGCAGAGTCCTAATAGTATGGTAGTAGAATTAAACACTGGAATCCAAAAGGGATGCAGAGGGTTGATTAAGGTGTTATTAATTAAAATTAAGTGAGGAGAGATAGCTTCAATCAATTTTATTAATGTAGTGGCAAATTCTTGTGTTTAGCTCTCCATGCTAGCATGATTATTTAGGCAGTTTGTCATTCATCAAGTTTAAAATCAGAAGGGACCTAACCCATCTTTTTGTCCAACTTGCTCTTTTAAAATCCCAGTTAATTCTGTCCATTTCTCCTGCAAAGTAGGTGAAGAGGGAACAATATAATTGAATAAGTTGTGGCTCATGCCTTCCTGCCAAGCATCTTTGGTTTCTTTTGCTGTAGTGTCTGAGGGACAACTGTTAACAAGGCAGATGTGAATTTTGCTAATTGTTACTCTTGGACAATGTAGGAAATTAGGAATGAATGTATTTTGTGAGTTCTGGTGAATGATGGACGTCTTTATACTTTAGGATCCTGCTGAGTTGTTAGATGACCCCAAGATGGAATTCTGGTCATCTCTTCTGCAAGACAACCAGCACCACTGATGTTAAAGAGGCTCCTCCTAAAGTGCCCAGCATTCCAGTTCTTTACACTCCTACCGTGGAGCCACCACTGTGTTTCTTCCATTCTTGGGGGCACCTCTGAGGCTGATGTTTGGAATTTCAGTTCCAAGAGCCAAATTTCATTATCAGTATTTTTGCCCAATAAATCATTGCTAGAAAATATTATTTACTAGATTTGTGATTGAAAATATGATATACAGGGTGCACACTCAGGAAAGGTTGCAGTGCAGAGAACCTGTGCTAGGGACAAAGGATGTGTCAGTCACTGCGGAATCACTTAATCGGCACAGGCAACCAATAGGTCCTTGTTATCTCCACCTCAAAGATAAGAAACTCGGTTAGTAGTTCACCCAAGGTCACAGAGCTGGAGAAGGGTAGGATGGCATTGAACTGCTGCCATTCGGGCCTCATGAATTTAATTTATTGCTTACCAGTTGGCACCACGGTGAGACTTGCAGAATTGTTTTCAAAAGCTATTTTTTTTTTTATTAAATATTGAGTCTCTTCAGAAGCATCTTTACAAAACAGACCTTACCTAGAAAAAGAATTCAATGAACACCCATTTCATTCTCTACTTAGATTTTTAATTGACCACAATCTGCATGTCTTCTGTGGATGTCCTCAAGCTTGTCACTTTTTGTTTGTCTCTCCATAGAAGTAACCACTGTAAAAAAAATAAATAAATAAATAAAATAAAATATTTTAAATCACAGTGCTGAAATCCATTTTGTCAGGCTGTTCTCTCTTTCCTTCCCTTTTCTCCTTTCCTCTTCCAGCTCGGTTACCTGGCTGACCCCTTGCCTCTTCTGTGTCTCCATTGTGGGGACAACAGAGAACCCTGTCAGATCTGCTATGACATGGCAGGGAAAGAGAGCGGGCCACCTGCCTGGCCGGGGCTGGACAGTTTTGGTGACTTAACAGGGTTTTCACTTTCCTCAGACCACACATTCTGTCCCGAGTAAGGTGGGCCACCGAGGGCTGGTAACAAACTGGCCAAGTGTGAGTAGCTGGGTTGACAGGCGGCTGTCAGGCCCCTCACAAGCCCATCATGTTAGAATGCACCGTGTTAACCCTGTAGGCATGCAGGCTGCACCAGCATGATTTACATGCCACATGGACTAGAGTTTTCACAACCCACACAAAGGCAGTCATAACAGGATGAGAAAACCATTGCATGGACTGCATTAAGAAAATGTGTTCTCATTGCCCCTTAATATTTTAAAGCAGTTTTTCAGCAGGTGGTAATGCCTGGCAGTATTTATTAAAAAATCAAAATTGGGGGCTGGGGAGATAGCTTGGCAGTCTAAGCGCCTGCCTGGCAAGCACAGGTTTGACCCCTGGCACTGCATGCCATGCTGGCCCCACGCCAAGCCAGCCACCTAAACCAGGCTTGGTGGGGCATTCCTGTAATCCTAGTACTGGGAAGGCTGAGATGAGAGGATCAGCATGAGTCTGAGCTGTGTAGCAAGACCCTGTACCAAATTTAATAAATAAATAATCAAGATAGAGTATAGCTTGGTAGGAATACTAGAATTCTTTAATCGATTTGGTAATATGCTCAAATAATTTGCTGCACCTTTAAATGAATGAAGAGACATTTTATCTTTTGGGTACCAACTGAACTCTTGCATAGAAGTTTCTCTAAGGATGTTCCTATTCTGTGGAAAGAGGTTCCATTTTAGTGCAATCTTATTTGGGACTTAGAACTATGTTAGGTTTAAGTTCCTTCTGTATTCCTATAAAAATGTCAATAATTTACAAGGATGAAGAACCATGTCTTACTAACTATAGAAGTGCTTGCGAACTAGGTGCGCTAGTGCATGCCTGTAATCCCAGTACCCTGGTAGGCTGAGGCAAGAGGATCTCAAGCTCCAGTCCAGTCTGAGAAACTTACTGAGACCCTATCTCAAAACTGGAAAAAAAAAGGAGGGTGGGCTGGGATATAGCTCACCGAGGAGGCTGCACAGTCAAGCCTTAGTACCACCGCCCCCACAAAACAAACCTGATAAGGTCTTATGCATGTAAAGTAGTCATTTGCATAATCACATTTACATATGTATGTTATAGTTACATGCATCTGTACATGTAAATATAGCATGCACCCTTTATAGAAACGATTTGGGAAACTTGAGAATCAGCTATATGATTTAAAGTTCTATCAAATGGACTGTTATTTTCAATGATCATGATTTGATCTATAAAAATAAGTAATAATGAGATCAAAACATATGTCTACTTTTGTTTGGGTGATTTTGCTTAGAAACAAATTTATGTGGAAGCAGTGTACCTGTGAGCCTTCAAAGAGGAAAAAAAGAGGACACCTTCTTGCAATTTGTCCATTGTCTCAAAACATGCTATAAAAATACTGGAAGGAAGCAACTTGGCAAATGTAGCACGAGTGTGTCACTGATTTAAAAGTTTGAGTGTTCTGAGTGTTCTGTTGAGTGACAGCTCTTACTAGAGGAATTGGCGCCAGCTAAGAAAATGTACAGTTTAATACTTTAGAGCAAATAATGGCTTAGGGTGCCTGAAATAGCACAGGAAATGTGTAGAGTGTTTACTTGACATTTGCTATATTGAACACTAATACTGAAACAGATTCTTCGACCACAGAGAATGCCAGTGTAGGTGGGGTTGGGGCAGATGGGAGAAAGAGCCCAGAGAAAACAGCCAGCGCGATTAGATAAAACGTAAATGGCAAATGAGGGGTGTTTTTTTTTTGTTTTTTGTTTTTTTTTTTTTCATGATATGTAGATACCAGAAAAATAAAAACCTGCTTGTTGGACCCAGTGGTGAGTGTGTGGTGGTAGAAAGGGTGTACTACTCTCCTGGGTTCGGTTTCTCTGGAGAATGGCTGTCTCCTCCCGCCTGTAAAAGCTCTGCAGCCCCAGGTGAAATGGGATTTTTCAAGGACCTGAACAAGAGGAGTGACCTCCCTTTTTATTAAAAAGAAGAAAATATTCCTCTTGTCATCTGTGGAGTCTGTGCAGATGAGCATTGTTCCACCGAGGGGCTCAGTATTCCCAGGGTTCCTCCCCCACCCCCAGTGCTGCTTGTGTGTTAGTTTTCTCCTCTGTGGCAGTGGCTCTGTTCATGAGGGTCTTATCTTAGGATGAGGTCTGAGGCAGTTTAGTACAGCTCAGAAGGGCAGGGCTTTTTTTTTCTTCTTTCTTAAGCTGCTTGAGATGCACTGTGATTCAGTTGCATTTAATAGGAAAAAGTAGGAGACAGTTTAGGTTACTGAGCCTTTTTCTTGCAGGTTTGAGTTTGCTCTGCAGTGTTTTGAAGGGAATTTAAATGCATCTGGTGAGAACCAACTGGCACACACGATAGGTTCAGGAATGTGAAATTGTGCAATGTTGACGAAATTTGTTAAAAGTGTCGTCCTTCTATCTCGTCAACATGAGCTGCTTTTAAATACTCAAGGGACTTTTGAAAACAACAATTAAAAGTCAGAACTTCACCCCACAGTTTAGCCCAGCATCTAAAACGCAAAGCTGAAGAAAGGCTGTATTTATGGCTTTTCCACTGATGTGAGATTTGACCTTGAATAAATCATGTTTAACTTCTCAATGCTTCAGTTAGCTTTTGAGAGATATGTGTGGTTGAGTATGGCCTGTGGGAGGGTGATGACTGAAATTCACAACAAGGGGACGCGTAGCAAAATTTTCCTAGGAGCTGCCATGGGCATGAATGCAAACCTTATGGGGGCGGGGCTATAAGATCTTGGTATGTATGGCTCCTAAGAGGGAGGCGTCTTCTTGTAACGATTATACTATGTTGACAGAATTAAGATTTATATAAGTATATATTGTTTTATATTATGTTTACTCTATATGTTTATTGGTTTGTCCTTGAACTCCAGAAAGCTTTGTGTTCAAGGGTCTTCTACCTGTAGTGTGATTTTTTTTTATAATGCTACAACTTAAATTGTAATCAAGAAGTAATGAATTTCATTTAATATGCAAAGACCTTTAATTTCATTTTGCAGCAGAAAAATCTAAGCCAGTCCTTTAAAAAGCTGCCTTGGAGATGACCTAAGTGTTTTTTTATTTATTTGGAGAGAAGAGAGGAAAATCATCAGTATTTATTGTGCACCTACTCCGTGTCCAATACATGGCTACTGTGTCACATATATATCCTGGGTAACATGTCATACTTTTCTAGTGTTATAAGACTCAGTTGTGAGGGCCAGAATCCATAGTCAGAAATGAAATATAATACCCATTGCTACTGATAATCAGAGGAGGGTGTTTTAGTTAGCAGCACTTAGAGCTGGAGGTCCTCACCCACCAGCTCGGAGACCTCCCCACACGTGTGAACGGAATTGCAACATGGGCTCCACCACGTCTCCCTGGTTAAGTCCTTTCCATTGGCACCCCATTTAGGTGGCATTATGGTAAAAAAGGTCTACGTGTTGCAGTGCCTCAAATTTGAGCAACAGCATACAGGCTTTGAATGTATTCAGAGCTTGGCTCCAGAGTCCCTGCTGCAGTAAATACAGAAGCCAACAGCTCCACGTTTAGATGAGAAAACATTTCAAAGAAAGCCAGCACAGGCTTATATATTTAACACAATATCTATGACTCACTCTCTTTGCTCTCTCGGTCCAGCCGTTATTCATTCACTGCTCGCCCCACAGGAAGGCTCCCTTTGAAGTTCCCTTTGGCTGGTTTGCAAGACATATAAATATACACCCTGGGAGACTATGGGTGAGAGAAAAGAGACAGAGGTCGCCATTTTTAATCCTGGTGCTGCCGATAACAAACTACGTGGCCACATCCTTAGACAGCAAGAGAGGATGTTTTTGGAATTTGTTCTCAGCCGCCAGGAGGCAGGTATCATTCTGTGCAAGGACTCATTTTAGGGTTTCTCAGACGTCTGTAGCATTTGGGTTGTGGAGGTTCCTGCAGGACCTTCCGGGTGGATCAGCCCTGACAGGCTTCAGAAAGGGTGTCACAGTGCTCAGCAATTACACAGATTGAACTGTCACACTGAACTGTCACGCTGTAGTCCGTCAATATGTGCAATTACTGTCAGTCAATTAAAAATAAAACTATCTCTTAGAAAAGGATCCTTAGCAGTCAGGGCTAGAAGGCGTGAAGAACTGAGAGGAATATAAGGGGACAATGAGGAAGAGGGGACCAAGTTCTCGGGAAGCTGCCACCCTGCTTGGAGGGTTGTGTTTGGGTGTTTGGTTGTAGCCAGCTGTATTGGAATTTTGTGTCCCTTGTGGTTTCAGTGCTAGCCCCACCACTGACCTTCGTGGCCAACTCTGTGCCACAGTTTCTTCGTCCGAAGCCTGGGATGATGTCCTACCCACAGGCGAGTTGAATCGGTGTGTGTACCTGTCCCAGAAGACGGTGCCCCCACAGTTCTGTCCTGTCTGTTCTTTGGCGTTTTCTAACTTCAGAGTGTTGTAGTTGGGTGAGATAGCCGGCACATGCGCGGTGGGGCTGGTGGGAGGGAACTCTAGGGCTGCCGAGGGTGTGGCAGAGTGGGGCTTCCACTCCAGCCCCAGGCTTTGCCTGCGCATATCCTGTTTGGCTCTCACCACCCAGCTCTGCTCATGCTGCTGCTCCAGATTCCCATACCCAGCTCAGGACTCTTCATTCTCTAGGACACAAAGGCTTCGCAGGCTGCAGCAGCCCAGAAGAACCTTCCTGCCTTGCTCGCTGGCTCCAAGCGTCCGTGTACATGGCTCCTTGACCCTTGCTTTGTTTGCCAGGCCCTCTCCCTGGGACTGGAGATCTTCCCCCCATCTCGGCACCCAGGGTGGCGTGGCAGGGGATGGCACCGGCTTTCTTCCTAGCCCTCTCTCTGGCGTAATCCTAGCATGCTTAAGATTTCTGGTGTCTGGAAGCCTCGGAGCTTTCTCATGAAAAACAAGGGTCTTGATGAAGTGACCACCACACGTGGCCTCGCAGAGTTCTTGTGTTGGAGTAGATGGTGGAGAAATGGGTGTGGGATGGAAAATGAGTGGACTCGCAAGGTGCGGGCTGTGGCTTAAATTCCACTGTGCTCAGCAACTCGTCTGCTTGCTGGAGGGATGGAATGGTCTCGCTGACGAATTTCTCATTTCAGTACACAGAAATTTGTTCATCTTTGGGGCCTAAATTCTTTTTTGTTCTCGTTTTGTTCTGTTTTGTATCTGGCATCAAATTCAGAACGTTGCGTCTGGCAGACAAGTACTTATGCCACTGAGCTATCTTCCAGGCCCTCGGAGTCTAAAATCTTGTCCAAGGGGCCTGGCAGGATGGCTCAGTGGTCTAAAGCGCCTGCTTAGGAAATCTTGGGTGGCTGCAGGGACCGTGGTTTGATCCCTGGCACCACGTGCTGTGCCAGCCCTGCCCCCAGGGCAGGCTGAGCCGGCCATAAAAATAAATAAATAAACAAACAGAAGTTCTGAAACAAGAATAAAAAATAAAATAAAATAATTCTAAAAAAATAAATAAAATAAAATCTTGCCCACCCTGAACTCATGTTTACATTAGTAACTTGTCTATAAAGAAATGATTTTTGTCCTAATAGTAACATACATAATAGCGCAGCCGAATAATGGGTGAACACATAAAAATGTGTTTTTGAGCACTTTAGAAATTTGTGCATGCAGTTTATTATGGATGATATAAAATTATGGAATGTATGAATATATAAGCTGATCTAGTTCATTCATGAAATAATTTGATCATTTAAAAATTCCTTTATATGGTTGGGAAGATACCTCAGTGGAGTAAGTGCTTGCAAGGTCCTGAGTTCAATCCCTGGTACCAAGAAAAAAATAAATAAAAATTCTTTTATGATTACTTAAGAGATTTAAAGCTGTATCTCTCCTTAAAACTTCGTAAGTTATAATAATCTTCCTTATATGTCAGATGTCTTCTCTGAACCTATTTACTGAATATATAATATTATTTTGTATATTAAAATAATTAAAAGACACGCTGGTTTAAATCTTCAACATCAAATACTGCTTTGGAATTGTGTTTTATTTGTTTTTCTAATACAATATTGGGCCCTTACATCTTTGCTCTGTTTTGATAACAATGCATCTCTTTGCTCTATGTTTACTGATATTTGAAAGTTTAAACAATTAGTAAAGAGCTTGAATACATTGCTCTTAATTCACTTAATTAATAATTTAACGGAGGAATTAATTTGGACAATTTGCATTTATAACTGTCTTTGTACATGGCGTAACCTCAGAGCAGTAACTTCTGAATTGAGAAGAAGGACTTGGGGTGGTAAGTTACTGCTTTTTTAAACTGTTATTTCTTTTTGGAGAAGGCTAGCTTTGATACTGTTTGTTGTACTTGACCAAAGAGCAGGTGTGTTGGGTATCTCATTAGCCTCCAGATGACTTGAACTCTTTAAAGAGCCACCTGAAGAAGAGCCCTGCTAAGAAATTGTTTTCTATCCTGAGTAATCCTATTCAAGCAGCCTTAGTAATTGGTGTTTAAAAATGATAATTGGCACAATCCTCAAGGAGTTCTACCTTAGTGTTTTAATTTAGCATGGTCACTGAGGTAGGTATAAAAGTCTCGCCGTGTTGGTGGACAGAACCTCTAGCTTTTAAGCACGGAGAGAGTAGGAAGCACCTTGCTAAGGTACCACAATGGGGTGATGACTGAGTTCAGTATTATGACCTGAAGGAAAAGGAGTGTGGATGCTCTGGGAGGGAGACTGGAGAGGTTGTGGGGCTGAGAAATAATGGTTCCTCCATTTAGCAAATATTTACCCATCAGCTCCTCACAGACAGTTGCTCTCTGTGTGCTTGGATTTGAATATTTTGGGTCTGTGTTCAGTCTGTTCTCTTAGACCTACTTAGACTTCCCTTAGATGCTCCCGGCTCCTCTTTTTTTTTTTCTTTTAAAATAGCACAGGAAGGTGTTGGGGGGATCGTAGTTCCTTGTGTGGAGAAGATCCTCTCCCTTATGTGGGTGTGGCTCAGTCTTACAAGAGAGAATGAGGAAGCGTTGGTTCTGGTGCGCCTCACAGGAGGGCCAGCGAGTGTTGACCTCACTGATTCTGGGAAGGGAAAGAAGAGTTTAAGACAGGTTATTGTAACCAAGGTGATCTTCTAAATTTGGTTTCTGATGTGATACCTGGGTGGAGCTGCATCTGTTTCACCTCTGCCAGCTTGCTCTGACTTGGATGGGGGCACATTTCTGAGGCCTCAGAAGTGCGTTGTCCCCTTGTTGTGGACACATTCCCTAGCCTTCATTGCTGTGTGTAGTTCGAGCTTTTCTCTGGATGTTTTGGAATCCTTAAGAAACTCACAGTAACAAATTAATAATCACACTCCTCTGGAACGAAAACATGCAGTAGTGGAGTAATAAATAGCAGTTCTGGAAGACTGAATAAACAGAAAACGCAGCACTCACACTGGAGAAGGCTGTGGAGGAGCCCAGTGTCTGAGATACTCCGCAAGAACACCAGTTAAAGCAAAGAGGATGAATTTTTTTCCCGCTATTTTCTGACAGGTTGAATTGTAAAACCATATATCCACTTTCATTCTCTAAAACCTAGTTATTTTTAGTCATCCTACCTGCCTCATCTCCAGTGAATTTCTTTTTTCTTCACTAGAGATTGAACCCAGGGCTTTCATATCGAGCTACATTGGCAGCCATCTTTGTTTTATTGTTGAGATAAGATTCTGCTAAGTTACTCAGACTGGGTTTGCATTAACATAAGAAGCAGAGTTTCTTTGGAGGAACTCATGTCGGTCTGGGCCTCTGCATTTTTTTTTTTTTTTTTTTTCTCCTGAGAAACCAAGAACAGTAACAAGAAAATGCTGTCTGACTGCCATAGTCCCACATAGCCTAGTGCTGAGTGGTTGTCACTGCAGCCCACAGTGGCTGAGTAGTCCCAGCCCAAGTTTAAATCACAAGGTTGTGTGTGGACAACTCCAGTGGCTTCCTCTAGCGTACCTGTGGGGTTCCACGCTCTAGATGTTTTAGTTTCTCCTTGGTGGAGAGTCCCTTCCTAGAGGTGAACTCTGGGTTGCAGCAGAGGCCAACATTATGAAAGATCTCATAGCTCTTTCCTCGATAGCCCTGCTTGGAAGAAAACTTGAACGTCCACAGAGTCTCAAGAACATGGGCTTTGAAATTCCAGCTCATCAAGATGTCTAAACAACTCTCAGAGATTTCACAGGTTTTCTTTCAGTTCACAAATACTGAGGTATTAGGGCTTACCGTCTTTTCCTTGCCTATCCTTGCCTGTTTCAGTTTCTTGTGAAAGTTGCCCAGACTTGGACATGTTGCCTGGCAAAGGGGACACCCATTCCTTCAGTGCCTAAAGCCATGGGAGCCCTTTCTTTACCTGGCTGAAAAAGCTGATGGGGCAAAATTTCAGTCTGAGGCTTGTGAGTCAGACAGAGGGAAAGATGGAAATGTTATTAACATGAGAAAAATCTTTTGAACATGAAGTCATCATGCTTGAGGTTACTTTGAACTTTCCTCATCATCTCTTTTATGATTTGCACTAGCATCAACATGCCTCAGCTTTGTGCTAAAAAGCAGCACAGAGTAAAGTTGGATGTGAATTTGAAATTGCAGCATCGCCAGGGACTTTCATGCTGCAGAAATGCTGCGCTGTGATCGAGATTTACTTGGCTTGTGGGCTGTTTTTTAATGGCTTTTGAGTTCAGGAATTTTGAAAAGTCAGATTCTTTGTAATTTAAATTTCCTTCCAAGCAAGGAAGTACACTATGTTATTAATTTTAAAAATATATATACTTAGAAGTTAAAATTGTGTAATTATCTTAATGCTCCAGAGCTTCTTTTGTGACTAAACATTGGAACTTACTCTGTTGAATGCAGGGAATTTGTCCAGAAAAGCTTAAGGAAATTTAGCCTACGCAGGAAAATTTGCTAGATGTATAAATAAAGGTTTAACTAAAGGGGTGATGCACACACAATTTTATTTTATCTATGAGGGATTGTATTTAAGTTTGGACTCTGTCCTCTTTTTAGGATTAAGTAATAATTATAGCTTATTGTAGTTGACTTACAGTAGTAGGTTGTGTGCAAGCTGATTGTAAATAACTGAACCCACTTCAGTTGCACAAGAATAGATTTTTTTAAAACCTACAAAATACAGTTTTTATAAGTGTGAATGTCCCAAGAGATGGTGTACCTGGAATCTTAAAGTAGGAATAAAGATAATAAAGCATGTCACTCTGTCTTGGAAGGAATGGCCTCTTCCACTGGAACATAACTTTAAATAACTCAAAGTTTAGAATTTTTAGTTGAGATAATTTGTAAATCAAGGCAATGGCTTTTAATTCTTAAGTAGAATTCTCCTTTATTTCTGAGAAGTGTGCATAAATGTTTATAAGAACATAACCTTGAGTATTTGAAAGTGTAGCAGACTAATAATAAAGACAGTTTTATGCATGATAGCATGCATTCAGAGTTGCGAGGTAAAAATGCCTAATTCCTTCTTTGGAAGAGAATTTGTGTGTGTGTGTGTGTGTGTGTGTGTGTGTGTGTGTGTTTGAAACTCTCAAACATAACAGATCTTTATGATACCTACACTGACAAGCCTGTAGTTACTTACACTAGTTTCCCAGCATAGTAAAAGCAGTCATCAATTTATTTCAGCTTTAGCAAATTAAATACATTCATTTACTAAGGAATGCAAAAAATAGAGCCTTATTTTTTACTATAGGAATTACGAATATTGGTTTGGTAAAGCTGATATAGAGTCAGATTTGGTAACTGTTTTGACTCTGGGACAATAATGTGAAGTGCTTTCCTTGTATGTTTGTAGGTTTTTCCAGTTATTTTGGAGTTTTTTTCATTATTTACTGTGAGTACAGCACATGTATATATAGCCAACAAAAGCAATAGTTAGATGGCTTCATGTACAGAATCTGTTTTATTGAACAGAAAGGGAAAAGAGCCTTTTGTTTGTAATTAGACTATAATCAGTAAGCCCTTCCATTGGCTTTCATCCATTTAAATATACGTTTCTTTTATGACTTCACACATGCCAAGCATATAAATGCATTTTGAATTTAAAACAGAACATTTTAGGAAAACTGGAAACTTGACATTTCGTTAACTTGTGAAGTTTCTGATCATTGCCGTTTGCTGGGCTTCGAGCCCCTTCTCAGCTCCAGGAGGCTGGGGCTCATGCATCCTCCTCCTCTTGCTGCTTCGTGATTCTCCCTGCTGCAGCAAGTCTGGAGAGGCCCATGGATCGTGTGCACGGATCACACTCGCCTTTTTCTCACGGCCTCTGCCCGGTGAGGTACCACAGGCCTGCTCCAGGAGAGCTGTGTGCAGGTGGCCAGGCAGGAGGCTGTGCAACGTGTGTCCTTTCTCTGCCACTACTGCTGCAGGAAGGTGGGTGACGCTCTTCATTCCTGGCCACTGAACTTCTCAGAACGTCCTCACGCTCCCTAGAGATGGTGGCCCAGCATGGCCTTGTGCGTATAGATCCTTCCTTGGGGAGAGGTTTATGGCTCTCATCAAATCTGTTCTTGAATGATCTGTAAGAACTGTGCTTATTTAGAATTGAAAGAATTTGGACATCCGAGGAAAACTACTAAAGACATTCTAACGAAGGCTGAGTTACAGAGAGCATTTTTCAGTCTATTAAAAATAATGATGCCCCTGCATGTTGAACTACGTCAAGTCAACATTGCAAATGTACCTGGCTCATGCTTAAAATGTATTTTATTTAGAAGTAATGGAAAAATAATGTGTAGGGGCTTGCAGCACACAGGTTCAGAGGGAGGGCTTGATCCCCATAGTCATGCTGCATGATTTGTATCTGTTAGAAATTGCTCAGCATGAGACAAAGGAGGTCTGTCTGGGGGAACGTGTGTGAAGGAGTAAGGACAAATAGCAACCTTGGAAGTCCAGGCTGCTGCTCAGCGTTTGCATCAAGGGTTCTGCAGTGCGGGAAGGGTATGGCAGTGTGAATCCCATTGTCCTTGGGTGTGTCAGTCACAAGTCTCATGTTCCTGCGCATCATGCCAGCACCACATTTGACAGTCTGCAAAACAAGCTTGATAAGGACATCATGTCTGGGTTCTAGCAGTTACTCTACAGGGGCAATTTCTGGCCTGGACAGTAGCCAAAGAATGACTTTGTTGGCTAACACAGGTGTTGCTTCCATGGCAGCCCTGCAGATAGTCAGAGCATGTCGTATCATTTTTGCTAACAGGATAGAGGGGACCATTACTTATCTAAGATCACATGGCCCATCAGTAAAGGATTTTGGTCTGTTCTTGCATGTTCTTGCATGCTTTAGTTTGATGCAAGTAGTTAAGGTAGAAAAGTCATGTTTTGGTCAACTGAGTCTTGATATAAGACATTTGGAGAAGATGCAAACTTGTGAGACCCTCAGACATGCTGGAATGTGGGTGACACAAAGCAGAGAAAGATCTTAGGCCAGTACATCTGCATGGTACTATCATGTCACCTTTTCACAATTCCGTGGAAGACTACAAAAATAACTGATTCCTTTCTGTTTCTCTGTCTGTCTGTCTGTCTGTCTGTCTGTCTGTCTGTCTCCTCCCTCTCTCCACTGTGAGACATGAAGAATTGAACTCAGGGCCTTTGCAGTGAGCTACCTCACCAGTGCTTTTTACTTTTTATTTTGAGACCAGCTCTTGATAAGTCACTAATTTGCCCAGGCATATAACAAGGAACAAAGTGATCTGAAACTCCTGCCCTCAGAGTGGACCTTTGCCAAGGGGTGACAGATCACAAGCAATTGAGCAAAACTGTTCCAGACTAGAAAACAGAGCAGGGTATGGTAGGGTAAAGACAGTGATGCTGGGGCTGTGAATTTATCCTACTTGGTGGAGGCAGGGGAAGCCTCTTGTGGGACGGACTTCTTGGTGAGGACCTTGGGAAGGCGCTGGGCCCAGGTCTAGAAGCTGGTGGTGGTGGAGAGGGTGGAGCTTTGTGGGCTGTACTGTGTTCTCTTTTATCCTTGTAAGAGCCCTGCTCATTGGATTTAGAGCCTACTGGCTAAGTCTAGAATGATTTCACCTCAAGATCTTTAATAACTTCAGCGATGATCTCCTTTATACCACAAGGTCATATTCACAAAGTCTGGGATATAACCACAAACTTGGGAGGTGCTACCATTCAACACATGACAGGAAACATTGAAAGTCTTTAAGCAAGGAAGAGTAATAGTGTCTCAGTTACTCTTCTTTCATTGCTGGGACAAATACTCAGCATCCAAAATGAAGGAAAGATTTACCTACCTCACAGACACTAGAGGTTTCAATCCACACTCAGCTGGCCCCAAGGCAGAGTGGCATATGGCAGAGGGCAGCAGTTCATGGTGGCAGAAGGCAACAAACCAGTCAGCGCAGAGCAGAGGAGTAAGAGCCACAATGAAACAGAGAGCAAGTCTGTCTCCCTCATGTTGCATTCAGGCTCTCTGGCCTAGGCTGGATGTAGCAATCACACCCATAGTCCCAGCCGCATTTATACTCATAATCTCAGCAGCGCTCACACG
This sequence comes from Myocastor coypus, assembly GCA_004027025.1. Taxonomy (NCBI): domain Eukaryota; kingdom Metazoa; phylum Chordata; class Mammalia; order Rodentia; family Myocastoridae; genus Myocastor; species Myocastor coypus. Next base: position 40,241 of record PVJA010006037.1, read on the forward strand.
CATAATCCCAGTGGGTCAGGAAGTAATCACAAACTCTAGAAGTCCACCCCTTGACTGCATAAGGCTTTAGGGGGACAACTAGATGTAAACCATAACAGATAGCACCCACTGTTTTATTTTTTACTTTATTTTATTTTTTATATATTTGGTACAGGGTCTATAGGGTCTCACTACACATGTTGTACTCATAGGGATTTTTTTGTTTTCAGTCTCCAAAGAACTGGGATTGCAGGTGTGTGCCACCATGCTTAGTCTCAATCTCTGACATGGCAGCACGGGCATGCTGGGGATTGAACCCCAACTGCTGAGCTCTGCCTAAGCAGGTACTTTAATCTGCTGAGCTATCCGGCTGGCCCTCCATTATGTTTTAAAAAGATCACTCTGATGCTTTGTGGAGAATGGTTGTAGGTAGACAGAGAATCAACTATTGATATCAACTGGTGCTGTTGGAATCATGGAGATGGGATGGGGTGGGGAGCGATGGTATCAAAGAAGGACAAGTAAACTGACGTGGGATTAGAAGCAGCAGGTACGGAAAAGAATCCAAAACACCTGCTAGGTAGATGGTGTCCTTCACTGAGAAGGAAAAACAACTGGTTCAATTATAAGCTGGGGCCATACTAGTGACATCTGTATGAACTTTGAGAGGTGTCTCAAGATGCTACTAAGCCTTCGTTTAGGTATGCAGGTCTGCAGCCCAGTGGGTACATAGCCACAAGTGCAGCCGAGCTAGCAAGAGTGGAGCTGAAAGTGGCAGCAACGGACAGCCTCGCCTACATTGTCAGGGGGTCTTCCTGGGATGGAGACTGTACTTCAGTCCTCTAGCATTATGACGGTCCCTGGGTGAGTGGCCATCAGTCCCAAATTCATCCCAACCCCTGACTTAAATATCAGAGCTTAAGATAGAGAGGAAAGTGAGATGCAGGCCAACAGGAGAGCCCGAGTCCAGTGTCCTGGACTGTTACAAAGGCCACTGTGTGGTTGATTTTCATGTCATTGTAACCACTGGCTTCTTTTTTATCTTTCTTGCTGAGCTTGACAGGGCTGATTGGCAGATCTGCAGTCTGATTTTTCTAGTTTTAGATTATATGCTTTTTCGTCAAGCCATCTTCATCTATTAACCTACATTCATTTTTTAATTTTAATGCACCAATCAATAATTATGGCACTTGACAGTTTTTGACAGTCTGCTGCTACATTTAGCTGCTTAGCATGAATTCCAAAGGTGATCTATCAATTTGCACAAATGGAGCAGAGTCGCTCTTTCTTCCTGTGCCGAGGGAATGTAGGAAAATATGCATGTTTCCTCGGCCCTGGGGAATTTTTGATGTAGAATACATAATAGTTGTCTTTATAAGAAAACAGAGGACTGTAAAGTACAGTGATTAAGAAAATTTCTGTAATAGCAATTTATTTAGAGCTCCATTTGAAAGGCCAGGCTTCTTTTCATTGGGATTGATATTGTGGAGTTCACCTTTTTTCATTACACAGGTATTTACTGAATCTTCCTCGTGTATGCAGCATTGTTCTGATGTTATAGGAAGCAAATGGAGTCGCCAGATAATCTAGCGGTCAGAGAAACGAACACAGCCCCCAAATTATGATGGGTAGGAAGACTGACAAGAGGACCGTTTTCCTTGCTGTGTAATGATCGTCACGTGGGGAAATTCCGAGTGAAATTGAATGAAAGCGCAGCATCGCCTTTGCGTGTGTCTGCGAACACACTGAGGTCGGAGGTGAGTCCCGCTCAGGCTGAACAGCAGAGAGAGGTGCTCCTTCTCACTAAGGGCTGTGCTGAGGTTCTGGGCACTTCAGAGGGTCACCTCTGTAACTGTTGGTTTACATTTTGATCGTGTACCAGAGAACACAGACTGTTTAGTTCAGGATTCTGGGTCGCACAGCTAACTGAACGCAGCCTTCACAGCACAAGGTGTGGTGGACTCGAAAGTGGACCTGCACTTGGAGAGCTGGGAGACTTCTTCTCCAGGAGTGCAAGGACACACGGGGTAGGCGTTCTGGAAGAGCAGGAGAAAAGCAGATCCTGCCACTGCTGGCAGGCAAGGAGGCGCATTGTTTCCCTGCTCCTTTGCGGTTCAGTTTTGTTTTCCTTTTCAGTCTGGGGTACTTGGCCTCACATTTCCTGGCAGGATTTAGGGAAGCAGGTGCTGACCTTTGAGTGGACCCTTGTATTCTACCCTAAGCATCTGATTAATAGATACCATTCAGTCTCTGCCTTTTTACCCTCCCCCCCCTTTTGTGCCTAAGAATTACTTTTCTGACTTCTATATGAGCATTTGTGGTTCAGCTTAGCAGAGCAGGCGTTAGCACACTTTGGACAATGCTGTTCCTGCCCTATGATGTACTTTAGGTTCATTATTATCACTTTTTTGAATACCCAAACTGTTTATTGTGCTGTGTTGTGGCAACTATTCCAGTCACTAACCGGCACCATGGCTGTTTGGCTGCTACTCCATTTACTTTGCTCTGGCTTTTGGATTACTTAATTAAGTTGGGTGCCAGTTTTGCTGCTGTATAGATGGTGGGAGGGCAAAGAGAAACATCGTCCTGAAGCACCACACTCTTGAGCTTCAGCCTCTTAAGAAGCACTGGAAATTGGGTGAAAATGAGTCGCTCCAGAAGAGGAGTAATTTGTGAGGTCGGAGAGGGTGGCTAGATTCACACCCGCAGCTCCAGCTTCGGAGACCAGAGATGGCATCCGGCCTGAGCTCAGGACGAGGCCTGCTGACTCAGAGGCCCGTGCAGGCAGCACCCAGGCCAGGTTGACATGATTGTGTGTGTCAGTGTGTTAACTCACAGGGGGAAACATCACTAATGCATTCCTAGGCACATTCTTTTCTTCACAAGCTACATGGGAGTGTAAATCATAACTGGAAGCACTCTATAGGTTTTTTTTGAGAAGCTGCTGCCCTTTGGCCATAGGTGCCAGTCATAGTCACAGACATATGTTCCCTGAGAAAGACCTAGATGGAGTCAGGTGGTTGCCAGGTGCACGAGGACTCAGCCCTGGGCTGTGGAGTGCGGTGACGGTGAAGCAATTCTAGCCCCATATAGGCGACTGCTTTGTTCCTCTCCAGAGAAGGATGGCATCCTCTGCAGGACCAGGCACGCTTTAGTCATGGACTGACACCCTGACCAGTGAACTCCCTAGAGAGGCCTCTCTGATAATGCAGCCTTTTCCCCCTAACCTTATAGACACTATTGATACTGGACTTAATGTCTCTATCTTGTAATCCCTGCCTGACCCTCTTTGTGAGGACATATTTTCTTAAATACATAAATATTTTTCATGTGGTTCTGATAGCGGAAGGGGTGGCTGTTATGCCAGGAATTGCCTTCAATTGGTTGACTTCATATGTCTGTAACAGAAAGTGCTCCCCACCCCCTGGCCCCCAGCCAGTACACTTCAGTTTCTGAGGTGGCCAGGTAATAGTTTCTATTCCAGCTGTGGTTGCTGCCGTCTCTTGGAAACAGCTGGTCACTGGGATGCATAGCTAGGCACACTGGTGCACCCTGTATAAACCAGTCTCCAATTGGCATGACCTTTTGCCTCTGTACTTTCTGCTTGCTTATCCCACCTAAACCCTAGACCACCAGCGATCAGGGCCTGATGTTCTAGTCAGTGCCCATTGACATAAATAAATTTGTTCCCAATCTCTGGGTGTCATTCGGTGTTTCTGTTTGCCATTGTATTTCTACATTCTAATACATAGAATTTCATTCTTAAATTCAACCGCTGAGCAGGTGGTCACCTTCTTCCATTTCCAAGATTCTATGGGGAATGGTGATCTTGCCTGAACTCTGACTATGGCCCTTGGAGGCTTTGGGATGGTCATCTGCTTGTACCTCCATATCAAGCTCTGTGAGCTGTGCAGTGGCAGGGATGTGCTTGTCCACATCAACAGTGGGCCAACTCCATGGGCCAAGCCCAATTTCCTGCCCTTGTTTGCGACTAAAATCCTAGTAGGACACAGCCACAAGCATTTTTCTGATGTCTATAGCAACTTTCATGTAACATCTTTCCAAATTCAATTTTATTTTATTTTGAAGAGTAATTGCTACAACATTGACAGAATTTACTTGCCTGAGGGCTGGCCAAATAGCTCAGCAGATTAAAATGCCTGCAAGCAGGTACAGGGGCCAAGGGTTCAATCCCCAGGCCTGATGTGCTGGCCCTGCCCCTAGGGCATGTTGAGATGGCAGTTGAGGCTGGGCGTGGTGGCACATACCTGTAATCCCAGCTCTTGGGAGGCTGCAAACAGGTGGATCACTGTGAGTCCATTCTGGTAGTGAGACCCTGAACACTCTGTAGACCTTTTCCCTAAAATAATAATAATAATAATAATAATAATAATAATAATAATAATAATAAATAAGAATTTGCTTACCTTTTTTGTAATAGGCCAGCAAAACCAGGACATTTACTGTCTGGCCATTGTTGCCAAACCTTTGCCAACCTTGAGCTATAACTCTGCAAATCACGAAGTTGCAGCAGAGAAAACCAGAAGCTCCTTTTCTCGTGTTCCAACTCACTAAACAAATGAAAGAAAAGAGAAGTAGTGCGACTTGTCCAACTTCACAGAGCTAGTGGGGCAAAGCGAGGTCTGATGCTCCTGCCTTCCGATGCCTTCTGTATCATTTGCCTCCTGCTTTGGGCAGAGGGACTTTGTGGGTTCCAAGACGTTTGGCTGGTCAGCCGTCCCATACTGAAATAAAACTTTTTCTGATAGCAGTGCTTTCCCCAACTGACTTCCCCCGGTCAGATCACTGCCACTTGGCAATGATTCTAATTTATTGATTTATGGACAGTACCTCCCACGTGTTAGGACTGGGGGACAGGCGACAGGGAGGTGATAAACAAGCACCAGCCTTACGGCCAGGAACTCTAGGTGACAGGAGCCCTCCAGTATCTCCACATTGTTGGATTTGTGATGTGTTCAATAAGAGCTCTGGGTGGAGCGCAGGAGGCGACTGTCCCACCAAGAAAGAATTCAGGCTCCAGCAGGTGAGACAGGGTCAGGGGTGGCTCCTCATGGTGGCCCATGTGGAGCTGTAGATTTGAGCAAGTTATTTAATGAGCTATTTAAGTATCTTTATCTCTAACATTAAAATAATAATTACTCAATGCTTAAGATTGTTGTAGAATATGGCAGTCTGTGACAAGCATGTGGCATGGGTCAGGTACGTGGGATGCGCTCAGGAACCTAAGCCAGTTTTAAGGTGGAGTGCCATGTGGTACAGATGTTTCTTAGAGCTGGCCCAGTGAGGAAGGTGAGTTCAACAGATAGTTGGGTGATTTGTTTTTATCCAAGGGAGAAATAGCGGGGTCCAGGTCAAGGCGGTGAGTGGGTGAATGTCTGCTTGCGTCTGGTTCCGTTCATGCTCAGAGAAGTAGATAAGACAGCGAGAGGAGTCGCAGGACCCTGGTACTGTGACTTTCGGGCACAGAATACATGAGCTACCTGGCCAAGTGCATGGCTTATGACTTCTGAGATTAATCAGGGGAGGACGTAGCTTTTAAAAATTAATTTAATGAATCACAAGCCCTCACTGAAACATGAAAAAATGAGTTACAACTAAAGTATATGATACCTCCACTACTGGAGTACGGGCCTATGCGTCAGCTCCCTCCTGCAATGGAGCTGTCCTAGAAATATCCGCAGGACAGCATATAATGCATCCCACATGTTAAAAAATTTTAGAACATGGACATTTCATTAAATCTTCATATCTCTGTGCTTGGACAGGATAAATGTTAAATGTTTAGCTGGGATATTTTTATTTCCTTCATTATTTCTATGTTTTTCAAAATGAATATAATAATAACAATTACAACAATAATAATTATTATTATTCCTCTTCTTATTATTATTTTGTGGTAGTGAGGTTTGAACCCAGCAATGTACACACTCTCTTTCTATTTTTTTTTTTTTTTAATTAGACAGGGGTTTCATTAAGTCACAAAGTTGCTTAAGTTTGGCTCTAACATTCCAGCCCCCTGCCTCAGCCTCTCAGAGTGCTGGTTCACACATGTGAGCCACCATACCCAGCTATATTATCATGATTTCTACTACCATTACTACTACTACTAGTACTACTGTTATTACTAGGCAGTCCTGGGGGTGGGACCCAGGGCCTTGCTCACATTAGCCGAGTGCTGCAGGACTGAGATGCACTCTCCAACCCTATAGGTTTTTCTTTCTTTCTTTCTTTCTTTCTTTCTTTCTTTCTTTCTTTCTTTCTTTCTTTCTTTCAAGTGGTGACACTATGGAAAATATCACAGTAAGGAATGCACTGGAAAAGCTAAGGGAATTTGCCCTCCGTATTTGGAGGGAGCTGTTGTACAAATAAACACTAGTGGTGGTGGGTGCTCTCCTCCCTGCGTTTCATTTCAGTCAGCTGGTGCCCTTCTAAATTGGGGGGTACGGGGGCTGGCTCAGAAAGGTGGGTAGAAGTGAGAAAGAAGAGTAGTAGTCGTAGGTGCTGCTGGGGCCAGTCAAGATCTATTACATTTGATTGAATTTTCAAATGTTAAATTAGAGTCTGGCTAAGCCTGGAACATATGATTCACCGCTTCTCCACCTGCAAATTCTCACCATGCCGTGCGTGAGGGGTACCCTGCCTGGCTGCAGGCTCTCACCTGCGGCAGGGGCACCGCCCCTCCAGGAGCCCGGATGGTGAGTCCGCTCCTGCTACTTCCTTTTGTAATTGACTAAGTCATTCACCTCCCTGACTCCAGTGCCTTCACTGCAAATGAGGGACAGTCCTACCCACTCTGATGACCTCAGAGGGCTCCTTTGGATCTGTGTTCTCAGTAGGCTAGAAAGTGCTGTGTGCGTCTTTCCTCCTTTCCTTTCGTTTGTTTATTTTTTCACTACTGGGGTCACTGAGCTCCATCCCGGATGTTTTTATTTTTTAGAGACAGGGTCTTGCTAACTCAGCCTCCTGCCTCTGCCTCTGGCATAGCTAGGATTACAGACAGATGCCATTGTGCCCTGTGGCATAGTTTCCCTCAGTATGGCTATAGGAAAGAGCAAGTGACTTGGGCTTTCCGGACCCTGGCACCTGGAAGCTGTGACCACTGAGCCTTTGCCCTGTGTGTCTTGTGCGCTGGAGAGATTGGGTGTTTGGGAACTTTGGTGAGAGGAGTGGATCTGTGGGTGTTGGTTGTCCACAGCAGGCATACATCAGAATCAGTAGGAGGGCTTGTTGGGGCAGATCCTGGGCCCTTGTCCAGTGGTTGTGACTTAACAGGGTAGGGTGGGGTCAGAGAATATGCATTTGTAGAAGATTCCTGGATGGTCCTGATGCTGCTGGTCAGAGGCCATATTTGAAGTGTGATAGACGGCAGGGGAAAGGATGGTATGTGAGATGAAAATGCACCCAGTTGAATCTCTCTCTCTCTCTCTCTCTCTCTCTCTGTCTCTCTCTCTCTCTTTCCCCAACCCCTCAAACATGTAAGTGAGCTAGATGCTATTGTCTGATATCCTTCCCTTCACTGGACTATTTTGTTCTCTCTCTTTTCATACTTCAGTGAGTGGAAACAAGATGCGACCCTCAGCGTGAGGGGTTTACGCAGAAGTCACCTGATCATGCAGGCAAATCACTCTTCTGAGACATCAACGTATTGTCACACATACACACACCAGAGGCCAATGGTGTTCTTTGGCTTCGTTCTCCTTTTTAAAAATTCGGTGAGTAAGCATATTTGATAGGAATGTCTCCAAAAGCTATTCCTGTAAACCCAGTGTTTGTCAATTAGAATAGAGGAGGCAGGGCTGATGAACTCAATCTTACAAAACTTACACTCGGAGCATTCTTTCCACACATGGAGCATTTGGACCGGATCCCTTCTACTCTTTCTCATCACTCCATTGTTTGCTGAAGTTTAATTTGCTGGCATGGTATTTTTTTTTTTTTTTCAGCTAAGGTTAATACTTCTACATGATTCTTTCACTAGAGGGGATGATTAAGAGAGGGAGAGTTGGCATTAATTGCTTCATCGACTGTATGCCTGAGTCATCTCCCGCTTGTCTTAGTAATTCATCTGGAAGGAGGAGAAGCGTAATCTCTGGTTCCTGAGGCCAGATTGGGTTCCAGCTAACTAGGATGCTCCCTCGGAGGGACTTGTGATCAGAAGAGTTTCATTCACTTACTGAGGGAATGAATAGGCTGTGAATCTCATTATCCTAGCATGTATACATAAATATATAAATGGCAAATTGTAATTACTTCCTGAAGTTTATTGGTGATTGGATGCCACAGGCGGGTGGGGTGTCAGCCCTAGGAGGGCACTGTATTGAAGCTGGTTGATTAAAAGTATGAGAACAAAGACGTTTGCTCTGGTTCCTACCTTCACCCACTTCCCCTTATGCAGCTTCCAGTATGATTAGCGAAGGTGTTGAGGGAGAAGAAGGACAGTCTCCAAATAAAATGCCTTGGGTTCTTCGGGGGATGGAGCATGGTGGCTAGGTTATTTGGAGACGTGATCTTAGGTCCCTGGTTCCCTACTTCTTAATGTTCAGTGCTCTTATGTTTTCCTGCTCAGCCCAAGCCTTCCTCTTCTGATTCGATCTTCTGTTTCTCTTCTCGCTGTGGCAGGCTGCTGTTCTTCCTGCACCGGGGCCTTTCCTGCCTCAATGTCTCCCTTGTGGGCCTCTGCCACTCACGCATGATCACCGTTCCTCTGCACGGAGGTGGTTATCCCCCGGTGGACCCTGCATCTTTCTCTTAACTGATACATTTATTTGTCTCCTGGGAGAATTTACATGACATACATGCGATGTGTACATCAAATGTGCACAAGGGTACAACCTTGTCTTAATCAAGTATAGGGGATGCCCATCATCGCAAGTCCTCATGTTCCTTTCTGGAAATTTCTACCTCTCTGTAGTTGGCCCTTGCCCTGATTTTTCATCATAGTTCAGCTTTGTCTGCTTTAGAATGTCACACAAAGGAGGTCATCCACCATGTCCCTTTGGTCATCTGATTTTTCACTTCAGCAAATATTTGAGACCCATTCTTATTGGTGCATAGATCAACATTTCATTACTTTAAACTGTGCATATTCTAAAGCCTATCCGTTCACTTGTTCATGGATACTTGGGGTTGTTTCCATGTTTTGACTATTGTGAAGAAAGCAGCTATAAACACTCCTCTGCAGGTCTCTTGGTGGACATCTGTTTTCATTTCTTTTTAGAGTAGACTTGCTAGGATTTAGGGTTACTGTGTAATTTTACAGGAAGTTGCCAGCTGTCTAAAGTGACTGCAGCATGCAGTGCACCGTGCACGAGTGTGTGAACATCTCAGTCACTGCAGATCCTCACCGACATTTGATGTCTTTCTCTTTCATTTTAGCCATGCTTCTGGTTGTGAAGCAGTATTGCGTGGTTTTGATCGAATTTCCCAGTGACTAATAATGTGGAGCATTTTTTTAATGTGTTTATTGGCCATCTGTGCATCTTCTGTGTGCTGTTGGTCAAGCTCTTTGATCATTGTAAAAGCTATATTGGATTGGAAGACCCATTTTGGTGTATTCTGCTATGTCTTTAGTCTGATGTATGTACTAGATGTTTTGCATACCAGTTTATTTTTAGAACGGTAAACAGTTTTTAATGA
>PVJA010006037.1:49976-67469 GCA_004027025.1 Myocastor coypus
TTTTTTTTTTCTTTTCCCCCTTTTTTTCTTTGAAAGTTGACATATTGCATATTGTCCTCACAATCATTCTATAGAGTGCAGTGTGTGGGCATGACCCACCTCCCTATTAATGTTGCATAGAAAAAAGAAAGAAAGAAAGAAAGAAAAACAAAACAGGAAAGATTATACTTCTCTTTGGACTAAGAGGAAGCAGATACATATACAATCAAAGGTTTTGCAATTGCACAAGCTTCACTGGTGGCACACACTTCAAGCTGATTTTAATGTACATTTTATTAGATTCTTTACAGTTCTCTACATAAACACACTGTCTGTGACACTTTTATTTATTCTCCCCAACCTTTATGCTTCTTACTTTGTTTTCTTTATTGTACTCATTAGAACTTTGAGCAAACTGTTGAAAGTTTGGTGAGGGAGGATAAACTGATCTTTTGCATTTTCTGAGGGGAAGAATGCTCACTGTTTTTTTGTTACATATGCGGTCAGATGGAGTTTTTTCATAGTTGTCCTTTGTTGGATTGAGCACATTTCCTCTTATTAATTTTGTAAAAATGTTTGGTTTGCTTTTCTCAGAAATATATGTTAAATTGTGTGCACCTATTTTTTTTTTTTTTTTTTGTGTATACCATTAAGATGGCTACTGTTGAAACAACATATGATAATAACAACAAAAAACAAAATAGCAAGCGCTGGTGCAGATATGGTGAAACAGGAATTGCTTAGTAGAAATGGTAGGAACGTAAGTGGTACAGCCACTGTGGAAAATAGTGTGGATATTTCTCAGAAAACTACAAATTATTTTACTTTATGCTACAGGGTTTCACTCCTGAGTATATACCCAAAAGAAGTGAAACTAAAAAATCTTAAAGAAATATTTTTACCTACATGCAAACAGCACTATTCCTAATAACTGAAATGTGGAAGCAATACCAATGTTTGTGAAAAGATGAAAATACGGAGTGTGTAGCCTTAAGAATGCAAGACATTCTGACATGTGATACGTTGTGAATACAGCTTGGTGATGTTATGTTAAGGCAAATAAATAAGTCACAGATTCCACGTCTGTGAGGTAACTGAAGTACTCAACATCAGAGACACAAAGTAGAATGGTCGGTGTCCCAGCAGAAGCCAGTGAGGAATGGAGAGTTGTTGTTTAATAGCTCTGTTTTTTTTTTTGTTTGTTTTGTTTTGTTTTTTACTTACCCAATTTTCTCTGTACCTGTTGCTTTAATTGCTTCTAAGCCAGCTTGTTAGATGGATTTATGTTCATGATCATCAGCTCTTCATTATTAATTGGTCCTTTTGCCAGTATGGAATGTCCCTCATGGTAATTTATGATATTTTTTGTCTTAAATTTCCTTCTGTCTTATGGTCACAGTGCTCTCCTGGTTTTCCTTTTATATCTTGTTTACATTTGGTTTCTTCATCCTTTATTTTCAACTTCATTGTATACTTCCATTTTCAATGGGTTACTGTCCCAGTATATATATTGTATATAGCTCCAAGTCTACTTAGTTTTGGATAAATTATCGCCTATGCGTCCAATATACTTACATAGATTATTTATATTAAGACATTTTAGCTCTACTTAACATTTTACACTTCCCATTTACTTTGTTTTATCTTCTTCTTTCCTTCCTTCCTTCCTTTGGATAGCTTTATTTTTGTGTGTATGTGTGTGTGTCTGTGTGTGTGTTTTCCTTTTTTGTGCTTATTCTTATGCTTATTTCCTTAACATAAACTTAGATATAAACATGGTTTCATTATTGTCTAAACTTATCAACTGTGGCATTGTTCTCCAACACTCCATCCTGACCATGGGACTTCTCTTATTTCAACCCACTCTGCACACTTACTGTAAGGTCTAAACCACCCCCTTCCCACCAAGAGGCCCTGGATGTAGCCGATAGATGGTGGGTGTCAATGACATCACCAGTGCATGAGCTTCAGCCTGCGAATCTTCCCTGCCTCATATGAACTGTTGGGGACTTGGTATTTGTAGAAAGTCCAGTCTTTGGGTGAAGGGGAAGGTCATGCTTGCTTGGGATCTCAGTGGGGCCTAAGGGGACCATAGAAATCACATTGGGCTCATCTCGGCTCTATTTAAATAGTCCAAGAGACATTAGGAAGTGAGAAGACTGCTGGAGTGGTCAGTTGGTCTTGGTGTTTGGATTTGAAATGTTTGAGAAAAAGAGAAGTTGACAGTATTAAGCTTGAGCGGCAAAAATATGATTTATTTATTTATTTATTTATTTATTTTTACCCTATTCTTTTCTTTCCTAAATTCCAGTCAGAGGTTTTCTTTTCAGGGCTATATTGGCAGGACTAAATAAAATAAAACATGTCAGACACATGATTTGCATCCAGGTATAGAAATAGTAATATGAAAAATTGTATGCTGCCTTCCATATTTTTATCTCAGGTGATTTGTGGCTGGGGGAAGGGAAGCCACAAATAATGTAGGAGAAAGGGTGTGTGTGTGTGTGTGTGTGTGTGTGTGTGTGTGTAAAATGAGCACACACGTGATGATATCACCTCTTGTTATTCTAAATATGAGTTGACACTGGAACATTTGAGTAACAGATAATCAAATATACAAGTCTAAGGCTGGAAGAAGATAGAGATTTGAGAATTATTACCAGACTATATGTAGGAGTTCTTTCAGCAGGAATGATTACATGAAGAACAAACGAGAAGCCTAAGAAGAAACATTTACAGCATGGAAATAGAAGATCCTTTGGACAGAGTTTGGAGGTCAGTTCTGACACTAACTGGCTTCTTTAGCTTACTTAAAACATGTGACTATTCTACGGACCTCTTTCTTCTCAGACCTTGCTGTCCCTTCTGCATGAAGCCAACAGCTTTCCTTGACTATCAGTAGCATGCCCAATTCTGCTCTGGCTCCCAAAGTGCGAGCACTAGGAAAGACATGGCTACCTCTGTAGTACCGACACCAGGCTGTGCATCCAAGCGTTTCTGTCCGTTGTAACAGCGCTCTGCTTTAGAACCACAAAGAGGGGCAACCAGTTGATGGGGGAAAAAGGAGTCAGAAAAGCCTTTCTGAATATGTGGCTTTCACACTAAGCTTCACCAAATTAGAGGTAGATCCAACATATATATGCAGAGAAAGACAACAGAAGAAGTGCAGATGGCATCTGAACGGGCTGAACAGGCAGCAGAAAGTTAATAGGCCTATAGTAGAGTAATGCTGACTACCAGGGGCCCTGTGTGCCACACCAAGGAATTGGATTGAATCTAGCATGCATTGCACGGGCATGGGAGGATTTACACAGGGACTCAGAAAACTCAGTTGTATGTTTCAGAAATCTCACTCTACTAGTGCCCATATTTTGCATAAGGGAGCCGGGCGTGGTGGCCCATGCCTGTAATCCCAGCACTTGGGAGGCTGAGGCAGGAGAATAGGTGTGAGTTCGAGACCAGCCTGGGCTATGAAAGTGAACTCAAGGCCAGCCTGAACTGCATAGTGAGACCCTGTATCCAAAAAAAAAAAAAAAAAAAAAAAAAATGACAAACATATTTTGCATAAGGGGACAGGAGGTAGACAGGGAGACCAGAGAGAAAACACTCATAGAAATCCAGGTGAACAGTAAATATTTATTCAGCAACTATAAAGTACATGCTCCGTGAGAAGCACAGCTCTGTGTGCTGGGGCTCTGCCACGGTCCAGGGCTGGCAGGGCCTTGTTCTTACGAATGACACTAAGAGTGGCAGAATAGCATAGAAACAGCCAAAGGACTTTTTTTTTTTTTAAGTACTAGGATCAAATTCAAGACCTTGCACTTGCCAGGCAGGTGCTTAGGCCTCTGAGCTCTATCCCAGCTCAGCAGCTGGAGGACTTGGTGGCTACTCAACCACTGGAGATGAACGAGGAGGGCAAGTTTTTGGATTTGGTCACCTGGAGCTGGGGGGACAAATTATACTACTCAGTATGGGATCCCACAGGAGAAATTAGTGGACATGCAGGGGCAAGTGCCCAGGTCTGGATCTCAGCAGAGACCTCTGTGCCTTACTTATGCAGTGAAAAACTCGGATCGGATGGTTAAGTTACTTGATTTTATTCTGCTCCGTTATTCAGCTTGACCTCTGCCTGCTGCGTCACCTGCGTGAGGACAGGCTTCCTTAAATATTTCTCCTAATGTGGAGCTGGGTAAAACAGGAGACTTGTTAGCAGTGAGTATAGGTAGAACCCAGATCCAGTACCATCAGTTGCAAGACCCTGCCCCTCCTCATTTCCTTACTTCTCTAGTCTAGCACGAGATCACAGCCTGTATTATCAGTGGCAGTGTGACTTGCGGTGGGTAGTTGTGCTGATATGCCTATCATGTGATGCCTAGAGTGTCCAGGCTGGTGAGATCTTTGGTTATGATCCCTCCATGTACAGATGGAAGGCTAGGAAGGCCCTGGCCCTGCCAGGTCCCAGTAGGGCTGAGATTAGGACCCCACTGAATGAATCTCCATTTCATTATTGCCCTGTGTCTCATAGGGAGGGATAGAACCGAAAAGTTCTTCAGTATGTGTTAGTGCAGAAGTTGGGAAATGACTTGGAGTCTGTAACTTGGAGGCTTCTTGTAAAAGTCAGGATGAGTTGGACTGCCTTGGCTCTGGCTCAGGAGACAGTGTCCTTGGGTGTCACCTTCGAGGCACTCGGCCCTTGCCTTGCAAACCCTCTGCAGGATCTCTGGGAGGAGTCACCATTTTCCTGCAGGTGTAGGAACTCTCTGCACTGTGACTTCAAAGAAAAAGTCAAAAGCACAGAAATCACCAAGCGGAGTGTGGGAGGCACTTCTCATGGGTAAGAGCTTCAAGTGCTCGTGAAGAGATGTGCTGGAAGGGCATTCACTTTCATCAGCTTACAGCGCCTGCTTCTTATTCTTGAAAAAGAAGCGACACTTTCTAGTCAGGTGAGCTCTTGAGATTTTGAGCAGTATGAATTCTTAGAGGGAGTGCGCACTGTACCTCTCCACAGTGATCCACAGCACTTGGATTCCCTGGTGGTGTGGAGAAGGGGAGACGGGGCTTAGGGCTCCGAGCCGCCATGGGAAACAGTGGATCCACTGCTCCCCTCCAGCACGGCCCTAAGGCCAAAGGATAGGAGTTAGGGGGCAAAGCCTACATTTTATTGGCTTTTTTTTTTTTTGGATACCAGAAGTTGTATTCCTGACCCTGCACTTTCCAAGAAAGTGCTTATTTTACTGAGCTATCTCTCCGGCCCTCTATTGGCTATTTTTAACTCAGTGCCCACCTCAAGAACAGTCAAAGTGGTCTCCCCGACGGATGGGTGCTTATTCTCCTCGTGTATAGATTTTTCTTTGATATAGAATTGGATTTTTTAATGATGGTAAATGATACATAACAGAGAAATTGGCTTTTAACTATTTTAACCTTTTCTTGATTTACTTATTTAGTAGCACTGAGAATTCTACTCAGGAGTGCTGTACTACCCAGTTACATGTCTAGTCCGAATTTCTCTCTTTCTCTCTCTCTTGTTCCTTCCTTCCTTCCATCTTTCTTTTAATTGTTTTCTCTCTCCTAGTTTCTGTGTCTTTGCCCCACCCCCTTTCTCTGTCTGTCTCTCTGTCTGTCTGTCTTCCTTTCTTGAGACAGTCTTGACAAATTGTCCAAACTGACCTTGAACTTGGAGCCTCCTGAACTTCTGGGCTTTCCCATTAGCACTGCCATGCTCTGCTGTTCTAACCATGTCAAAGATCACGTGTCAGTGGCATTAGATGCCGTTCACAATGCTCTGCAGCCGTCGTTAACACAATACAGCTCGACTTTTATTATAAGTACAGTTTTCCAAATCAGACAAAGAAAGGGAACATTGTCTTTGACCCGCAGCCCAGCGTATCCCTGTTAGAACTAAGACGTTAGTCTCCAAGTCTTTTTTCCTATTGGTAGGATTTTGTTGAAACCTACTATGGCAGTTGTCGTAGAGTTCCAAGGAGAATTTTGTCGGGAAATTTAAAGATGGATCGCTCTGTCCTAACCTCCCCCATTTGGATGAAGAAACCAGTGGTGGCAGGGGATGATGGCTCATTTAGCAGAGCAGTACCAGCTGGACCCAGGATCCTACTTTCCATCCCATAGTACCCCCTGGGTACATCTGTCTTTACTTTCAAAATGTGTTACACAGAATTCTTTGGTGGTTTATTTTTAGGGTGATCTTTTTCTTCTCTCTCTTTTTTTTCTTTCTGTGGTTTTGTGTCTGGATTTTTTAAAGTAGTGTCTTCAAACAGGAATTCGTTCTCAACCAGAAAATCCCAACATTCGTGCCATTCCCAGGGCCTATTACTCACGACCTCGATACTCACCCCACTGCCGCCCCAAGTTCGTCCTTGCTCAATTATGATTGGATCCAGGAAGTTGCTATTTTTGGTGGTGTCTTTTTCCCCTTCCCCATTTGTATTGAGGATTACGGTCAAACCAGTAAAGATGACAGCCATTTTCCCAAACTGTCCTTAGCCAGTTTCTTTTCCTCTTCTTAAGTTCTGTTTTCCACTTAGAAATTAGTGAGAACTCCTGAAGCAAAGCCTGGCAGCTCAGGAGCAACATGTTTGCCTCCTGGCTGTGCCATCCAGCTGATTTGCTCCTCCGCTCTCCCTGCTGTCCTCTGCCCAACTCCGGACTTCCCCTCAGAGAGCAGATTTCATGCTGGGCAGGAGGAACTGCAGGAGGCTGGGGTAGAGTGTTTGAGGCGACCATGGCAACCGCAGCTTGGAAAGGAGGAGTAGTGTGGGACTGCTTTGGAAATGGCCAGGATTCGGCACTATCTCAGGACTTCTGCACAGCTCAGACCATGCAATTGCCTGGTAAGATTGTTAAACCTCATTGTCCTCTACCTGCTCCTTGGGTCACACTGCAACCACTCATTGGGAAAGGATGGGGACAGAGGACTGAGAGCCCTGGAAGAATGTGCCCTGCATGCAGGAACAGAGGGACAGACAAAGGTAGGAGCTATGGCCTTGACGGTACCCCAGGGCTTGAGGCATGCCCCCCAGTCTTTACCAACACCCTCTTCTATTTAAGAGTTGAGCATGAGGCCCAAGTTCCCCCACATTGCCAGCATAGCTGGCAGGAAAGGGACCAAAAATGGACAAATCCTGGATGACCCCAGGAATTCAGCTGCTGCAAGGGAAGCTTTATTTGGTGGTTTTATTTATTTATTTTTTTTTCAGTTTCTGCTTTTGAAAAGCATGAGCTGCCTACCACATGTGTTTCATAAAAATGTCATTGAAAAGGAGAATGAGAATACAGAATAAGCTTCCGTGGCTTAATAATAGTTTATTTTTTGACGTTGAATAACTTGTCTTTTCATTCAACAGATCTTTCTAGGTGTCACTGCATTTATTTTAAGTAGTAAGTTTCATTCTGAGTGGGTTATGAGTTTTATTTTCTAGACTCTGAATTGTATTGCTTTCTACAGAGAAATGTCCTTAAAAAAAAAAAAAAAAAAGGATAAATGTTTTTAGGTTAAAAAATATCCTTGGTTCCAAAGAATAGCCCATCCCGTGTGCTGGATTTTGAATGTTTTCCTTGCAGGAGAGGCTGTGTGATTCTTGATGAAAATTATGTGAGCCTGGCAGTTCATTTGGGGAAAGTCTGAGGAAGCTGGTGAGGTCTTATGTTAATAAAAACAAGTGACTCTTTCTGTTCTTATCACCGCTTGGTATCTGGCCTACTGGCTCTTGGGCTGTGGTCTGGCCTAGCTCTCCCTAGAGGTCACGCTGCTTCAGAGGTCTGTTACTATGACCCACAAACAGCTCAGACTTCACCCTGGTGAGGCAAAGGTAAGAATGTGAATAAACAAACAGGGAGACAAGAGCACCCCTTTCCTGGCTCCAGCCTTCCCTGAGGCCCGTTCAGAGCCTGCCTTGGCATCCAGTTCACTGTGGCTCTCGCCCTTTCGCCTGGCCCCTACTTCTCCCCTGCAGGCTCCTGCTTATCCTCTGCTTTTATTTCGACGATTTCTGTAGCAAATGACAGGGAATGATACTCAGCCGGTAGCCACATGAAGTGGTGCGGCCACTGGTTGTGAGAGTAGCCTGAAGTTTGTGAGTTTCAGATGAATGACAGAAAGATTGTTTTTTTCTTGCTGACTTCTGAGCTGTTTTTGTTCATTTTAAAAATGCTGTTTAGTACTAAATAATTCTTTCTGCTCTCAAGCTGGTGAACCTTTGAAAATAACAAATCAGCAAATACCAAGGAGCTAGGCTCACGCTTAATATTTCTTGTCTGATATTTCTTGTCTAGGGGTAAGTCAAACAGAAACAACAACCACACAACAAACCAAAGTACAACTGTTAATTTGGGGCCAAAGTTTATATTAAGCATGTTAAATTTTTAAAAGTATCCCTGAATACACTTTTTAAAAAATACCTTCCTAGCTCAGTGGATTAAAGTGCCTGCAAACAGGCACAGGGGTCAGGGGTTCGATTCTCAGAGTTGCCATGTGTGCCCCACCCACAGCACACTGAAACAGCAATTGAGACTGGGCATGGTGCTGCGTGCCTGTAATCCCAGCTTTTCAGAGGCTGTAAACGAGTGGATCGCTCTGAGTCTGATCTAGTAGTGAGACCCTGAACACCCTATAGACCCTTCCCTAAATTACAAAGAAAGAAAGAAAGAAAGAAAGAAAATACCTTCCTTGCAACAGCAAGCAGAAATATGGAAGGGAAACCCGGGATTTGGAGACAGATTTATTTTTGCTGACAGGCTCAGATCAGGATCATTCCGAGGATGTCAGACCCTGATCCCTGGTGGTCCAGGGCTTCAGTGGTATAAGAGACAGAACAGTTTGTCTGTTGGGGATTGTTTTACACAGTGTGCATCCCCGTGACCAGCTGTTTTTAAGGGACAGAAGCAACCGGAACTGGAACAGGAACCATTACCTGGACAACTAACAAACTAAAGCATACGAGGGGGTGGGGGTGGGGGGTCTGTTACATCTCCCATGTTGGAGATTTTCTGTCTATATGAAAATCAGCTTAGTTGAAAAGGAAACAGGTGATCTACATCTCTATCTCTATCTATCTATCTATCTATCATCTATCTATCTATCTATCTATCTATCTATCTATCATCTATTTTTTAAATGTGTTTGGTCTCACTATGCAGCTCAGACTCATGGTGATCCTCCTGCTATCAGCCTCCCAAGCACTGAGATTACAAGAGTGTACCACCATGCCTGGACTCTGGCTGGTTCAGCCTGCCCCGGGGATGGGACAGGTGCAGCATATAGTGCCAGCGGTAGAACTGCAGTCCCTGGACTTTCCTAACCTTGCCTAGGCAGGCGCTTTAGTCTGCTGAGCTATCTCGTTGTGCTCCCCCCCCCCATTTTAATTGGCTTAGGAGGAAAGTAGCAGAGTCAAGATGTCAGAGCTGAGAGGGCTTTCATCGGTCTTCATTTTCTGATTTTTATGGATAAGCATAGTGAAGTTGCATGACAGTGCTAGAACTTTGCTTGGTTGGTGGCTGGGGGTGAAAGCCAGATCCCCAGACTCATTTAATGCTTTTACTTCATTGGACACTGCTTAATTTAATTAGGAGCTTTTTTTGGCTACTTGGCATATTTTAAAAATTAACTTGCCTTGAAAATTTAGTATGTCATTTGAATTGTTCTCATAATTTAAAAGGAAAATCTTTCTGCACTGAATTTTATTAGCATAGACTGAAGAGCATCTCTCTGTCTGTCTTATGCTGAATGTTCTTTAATGATGGTTATTTTAATCCAGTTTACATAAAGGGTAATGCATTGAGGAGAAACCCAGTGTCACTTGCAGTGAAATCTCAATACAACAAGGTGTCTGGGAGGGGGATAGGAGTAAGAGTGGGAGGGTGGAGAGTGCCTGACACTTGGGGGCTCTAAGAGTGTTCATCTCAGCTTCCTCCCATACCAGCAATGTTGGGCATCAGCCAAGCCTATCTTCAGCTGCCACCACAAGTGGTGGAGTGGCGTGAGGAGACCTGAAGGGTCTTTGGCCTTGCTGACATCCGCAGGTTGCAATGAGGTGGGAAGTTAGCCTCCAAGCAGAGGAGTGGATGCCTTGCTCTGTGGTCTGCATGATGTCTCGCTGTGTCACTGCAAGGGAGGAACGAATTGGTCCGGTTGGCTCCTGGTACACCTTGCACTTTGAAGGCCTTGCTGGTGAGCTCAAGTGTAGAAGTATGTGCGACCTGTGAAAGGGACCTCTGGCGCAAGGCTTCTCAGCGCGCTTCTGGATGGGATGCACAGAGGAGCAGTGTGGCTGTTTATTGGTGAGAGCACTGTCCATGCCCCACTGTTTATTGGAGCTGATTATTTGGTTATATTTACACTTTGCAGAGAGACTCATTTAATGTTGTTTAATTATGTTTGGCTTTGTCAGAAGTTGAACTGTTTCAGAGGAAAGAATGACTGGTCCTTTCGGTAGGGAGTTGGCCATTTAGCTGAAAAGCACAACACCAAGTGAGTTAATTAAGAACATTTCAGAATTGGTCTGGGGATATTGCTCACTGGCCCAGCACTGGCCTGGAAAGCACAAGGACCTGAGTTTGATTTCAGGTACCCCTCCAAAATGAAGACAAAGATATTTGAGGATTAAGCCTTCTGATGGCACTGTTGTCTCTTTGGAAAAGGAATAAATGATGGAGAAGAAACATAGATAAGTAGAATATTAGAAAAAGGAAAAATTAGGCTAGGGACACCAGGGAAAATCGTAAGTTGAAAAAACTAAGAAAAACTTTTCAAAGACCCTTTCAGGAGCAGAAGGAGGAGGAAGAAGAGAGAGGTATAGGAGGCTCAAGAAGAGGAAGAGGAGTTGTGGAAGAACACCGCTGCAGAGATGAATTCATGGCTCCATCCTAAACAGCATCTGCATAAGTAGGATTTGAAGAGAAGGGAATCTGAGAAGACTGTTAGACAAGTCTAGAGGTTAAAAGAAATAAAAAGGCCATTTAAAGAAGCAGAAGCTATAATATTTTGGTGACAGTGAAGTTATTTTTGTTTACAACTTTTTGTCCTTAGGATGAGGATGTGTTAATACTATGCTAAGGAATGTTACCAGTTTATAATGTAAATCAAATTTAACCAATGAATGTGCTGTTACTAAAACCCAGTTAACATGCACCAGTAGCGTTCTATTCCCACTAACACCAGTGCTCTGCCTGTCATCTGCTGTGATGTGGCCTTCCCATGTTAATGTTGGGACTGCTCAATATAGTGTTTTAGATGAGTAGAGTCTTACCAGAACTTCTATAAGGGCCAGCCGGATAGCTCAGCACACTAAAGCACCTGCTTAGGCAGGCTCAGGGATCAGGGTTCGATTCCGTGTATGCCATTCCAGCCCCACTTCCCAAGGCACGCTGAGACAGCAATTGACACTGGGTGTGGTGCTGCATGCCTGTAATCTCAGAGCTTGAGAGGCTGAAAACAGGAGAATCACTATGAGTCAGAGCTGTGTGGTGAGACCCTGTAGAGCCTGTATGAAATACATAGAAAAAGAATAAAAAAGAACTTCATTAAAACTCTTACTCTTAGATCTTCAAGTCTCCATACAAAGAAATTTGGGATAAAAGATTTAAAAAAAAATATTACACAAAACATGTCTCACATCTGCTCTGCTAGGATCAGAATGACCTTTTCTCTTGAAAAATTAAGAGAATTCTTTCTCCAATTTTTGGACAAAATTTGGGAATTTTCTGAATCACCCTAAATGTAGAGATTACTGATCAGTCAAAAGATAAATGGATTTCTTTCTTTCAGTTGCTCTTTTTTTTGCAAACAGTTGCACACAACCATCCTTCTGAGGAGTTCCTTAGGACTGTTCACTTCTGTCCATGCTTCCTTGTTTCTCCAGTAGAGATTTGAAAATTGGAACTGTCTCCACAGCAAGTATTTACTCAGGATGTTTAAACACATCAAGTAAAGCTAACAGGGTAAAATACCTTCAGTAAAAGTCATTATAAAGGTGGAGTGAAATTTTCCTTCTTCCTTCCTCAGTGGAGCACACTGTCATTTCATGGCCACCTACATCATTTCCAGGAGACTGTGACACTGAGGCAGTGGAGTCTCGGTGGCTTGCACTTGATGTCTTGCTCAGGCCCTGGCCTCTCTACATTCCACTTTCTTGGCTGCGTGTCTCTGAATGCCTTTTATGTTCATCTCTGTCTGTAAACTTAAGGGAGGTCAGATAATCAAGGCTATAAAATTCCTGGGAATAACTGTGCACCCCAGTCCCAAGTCCTTGCTTTCCCCTTCCCTCATTTGGCCTGGGGCACTTGTGGCTTTCTTCTCAATATTGGAGGCTGGTAGAGTCAGGAGGAGCATCCAAGGTTAAATAGGGTAGGAAGACAGAAAGAAGGGCCATCCGTGTGCTTGTTTAAATTTAGTGACAACCCAAGTGAACACTGGCTAAAATAACAGCAGCAAACATGACTGCTTCTGACTAAACCATGCCCAGCTAATGTGATGTTTTATGGTACTACAGTGGGGCTGCTAGCTAGGCCACTTTTCCTTCTTTTCATTAAGGGAGATGGAGCCATGGAATTTTTCTGTATACACCAATACCTATTTGGCCCGTGAGACTGGGAAAAGATAGAATGATAAATGAAATCTTGATTTTTTTATGAAAAATTCATGTCCTCAAAGAAGAAATGGTGATTTCTATAAATGGATTCTTTTCAGCGACGTTGTAAGTCTGACCTTTGAAACTCAGAGCGTTTCTCACAGAAATAGTGTAATAGAGCAGCGTCCCAAGAACATCCTCCGTCCGTAGGGTTGCTTTGGGCCCATCTCCATGGAAGCACAGAGCCCACAAGTGGTGAGCGAGTGTGAAGAGTGGCCAGCATACTTTCAGTGAAAAATATGAGGAGAGGCACGTCATTATTTCATAAAATGATTGCAGCCAGCCAAGGATCTGATGGACATGAACTCAGCTATTGAATTGGTTCCAAAGGGCTCAACTGAAAGCCAAGAACAGGGAGAGCTTAATGGTGAGGAGGGGGAATGCTTGGGCAGCAGGGGCTGACTGAACTCAGGGCAGACTGGTTGCTCTGGCCATGAATTCTCTGTCACTGAAGATATTCAGGCAGGGGTAAGAAAGAGCTTCTTACTGAGAATTCTCCAGAGAGAAGCTCTGCTTTGGAGAGAAAGTTCTAATTAATGACTCCAGCTTTTTCTCCTGACACAGACTTGTAATCCTTAAGACTCACATCTGTTTCCTGGTCTTTAACTATAAAAGATAATTCACCATTGTTGAAGTAATTTAAAGAGAGGTAAATAACCAGACCTGCACAATGCAAACACAATTTAACCTTTTATTTTATAGATTATGCTCCTCATAAGCATACAGATAGTTTTTAAAAACAAAGAACAAAACTTAATAAAGTGTTATTTTCCCATCCTTATGAGCATAATATGAAGTTGTTCACCTGGTTTTGTACATTTAGTTATTGATACTAAGATACTTAGTAATGTGTGTGTTATTCCTGTTCAAGTATTTTAATTATTGTCAGAAAAAGCAACATTTGTTATGAATGTGTAGGCATTTTACATGGTTTAAATTTTTCATTGTTTCAAGATTTTTGTCTTTGATATTTCTGCTTATTAGTGGTCCTTGTGGATTCCACAAGCAGAGTTCTTTGATTTGTCACCTACCCTGGGCAACTGTATTTTTTCAGTTAACCCTGTCAAGGGTGACAGTTGGTGAGACTGCCAGGGAGGGGGTTCAGGTACCAGACAGCCTGCCACATACTCTCTCCGGCTTTTCCCGGGTCACACATTTTCAAAGAATTTGAGTGTAATTAAGTGCACTCCTCATAAGCCAGGCAGAACATGAGGTGTCGGAGAGTTCGGTGTCAGGGTTTTAGAACCAGTGCTTCATGTGATGTTCTAACGCGAGGAGAAACAGGATAAAGACAACTTCTTAGACTTGGCGAGGCCGTAGGTTGATGGTGATAGTTCACATGTATGTAGTAAGCATGTGGCACTTGTTAGTCTCAAAAGCACTGTCATGCGTCTTGTCTTGCATTGTTTCCTGTGGTAGTTCCAGAAGAAGGCAAGACTGTGGGTCTCCTACTTTTGTAAATGAAAACAAGGAGGACAGGAAATTTGGATGTCTTGTCCAGAGTCGTGCAGTGTATCATTGGCTGAGGCCACTGATGCCCACATTTGATGTTCTTTTCAAATGCCTACCCACATTTCTCATGGTCTCTGATGAGTGCGCACAGGTACCTCTAACCCTCATGGTGGCCTGGGGGTGGATAGTTCTCCATACGTTTGGTAATTACAGGTCCATTTCTAGAGATGTGGCTATTCAGGCAAGAGAGGCAGGGTGCAACCTGCTGAGCAGTACAGCTGAGCCGTGAGCTCAGCAGCTCAGGATCAAAAGACTGTGCTCTTTACCGTGATGCCACGGGGGCACTTGGGGTCAGGATGTGCTGATGGTAAGGAGCTCAGGACAGGTGTATCTACAGGAAGCATCCCATCTATTAGGATCTCTGCCAGCGTAGGAGGTCTATGGCCATTCACTTGAGTTTTGAACCATATTTACCATCATATACCTATTAGGTATCCACTGAGCCCCAATTAACTGTAAAACATTTGAGTATTCTTATAAGAACAAGATGAAACTTGAGAAAAGCATCTAACACATTGCTAATTTCAACCTTTGCTCTTTTAAAGTGGTTGTTACTGATATTATTGTTATCAGGCAATCTCAGTGGCCGAAACTATATCATAGTTTTCCAGTGTTTAACTATACCCATGGTAAAATGTGTACACATCGATCACACA
Source organism: Myocastor coypus (assembly GCA_004027025.1). Classification (NCBI taxonomy): domain Eukaryota; kingdom Metazoa; phylum Chordata; class Mammalia; order Rodentia; family Myocastoridae; genus Myocastor; species Myocastor coypus. The sequence continues at coordinate 64,768 of PVJA010006037.1, forward strand.
CAGGGATCTTTCTTTTCTCTTTTAAAATGGGCAGATTACATTTGGTGACATGATCATACCTACTTGTATCAGTTACTTTTTTGTTGCTGAGACAAAACGCCTAATACCCACAAGGTAAGGTGGGAAACATTGACTGAACTCACAGGCGGTCCATGTTTCAGTCAACAGTTGGTCAGCTCCCAGGCTGGGCAAAGGGGCGTGGCAGAGAATTAGTTGATGACAAGCAGAACACTGAAAAAGCAAGTAAGGGTAGGACAAGCCTCTTTTTTGTCACTTATGTTCAATCCAGGCTACTGGGATTAGGATGGTGCCTAACCTTTTAGTAGACTGATTTATTCATAATCACCCACCCTTAATCCTAGCACCCTTAGTTTTAGTGTTACACCATGAATCAGTCGCAGGCTTTAGATTCAGCCCCCTCTACAGACGCACCACCTATGACCCTATGAGATTCAAGGGGACGTCCAGACACCAGCTATGGCATTATTTGCACTGAATATGATTTATAATTCTTCTTCATTTTGTAGCTAGTAAATGGCCTGATAATACAAATTATTAGCTGTAGAATTTGTGACTGTGATATAGCTGCTAAGATAGAGATTTGAATTTAAAAGCACAAGAGGAAATGTTGATTTTAGTGATTATAAACACACCAGATGTAAACTACAACCCTAAACTATACAGAACTCTTTAGAGGGTGTATTGTCTGCTTTAATTAGGCTGCTATGCCATAATACTATAGACCAGGTAAGTTTTATATGGAAATTTATTTTTGCCAGTTCTAAAGGGTGGGAATCCAATATCAAGGCACCGGCAGGTTTGGTGTCAGGTGAGGACTCACCCTGCGGCTCGTGGAGAGTGACGCCTCAGGGTGTCCTTATAAGGCAGAAGGTACAGAGCAGTTTCCCAGGGCCTCACTTAGAAGGGCGCTGATCCCCTTTACAGGGACTTTACCCTCATGACCTAAAAGTCACCCCTAATTCCAAACGCCGGCACTGTGTGTGTTAGGACTCACTATGGGAATTTGGGGTACCAGGAGCCTTCAGCCCGTAGTGTGCCATGGGTTGTCGGTGCGCACACCTCCCAGGGCTTGCACCCCTACACTAGCCCAGCGACATCTGTGTGCTTTTAGTTATTTGTTCAGCGCATCTTCTCACGGGTTATTTATTTGCCACCCTTTAATATGTTTTCTTGACTTTGCACTCTAGGCTCTGAATGCTTTGTGACTCTAGAATAATTCTGTTGCCTTATTAACTAATGGTACCCATTTAGTAGAGAAAACTGATAGTGGTTGCTTCATAAGTGCTTTGTATCTTTAATATGCATTACTTTTTATAAATGTAAAAATTATCTATTAATATACTTTTAACCTTAAAATGATATTCATTTTTTCCTCTATAGAAAATTATTGATTGCCAAACTGTGCACATTTTTTCATTTCTATCAGGGATTTTGATGTAGTCTTTCAGTAAAATTTACTTTGTTTGATGTATTTTGCAGGTGTAGGGAATATAAACAATGAGGAACAAGACAAAGATTCTGTCCTCAAGGCGCTTTGCCACTATCCTGTGATGGTGACTGATAGGGAACCTAGTTCCAAGGGTGGATTTCTGTGACATCAACAGCAAATTCCAACAGAGGCCACCCTTGCCAATACAAAGCACATGAAGGGTCAAACCTGTTGCCTCATTGCCTTTAAACAGGATGAAGGTGGGCTGGGGCTGGAGCTCAAAGCAGAGTGCTTGCCGAGCCTCTGGGTTCCATCCCCAGCACCACAAGATAAATAAAAATAGATAAATAAATGGAAGGCAGTGATTGCAGGCCCTATAAGGTGCTGCTTGTGGACTCTCTTCCTGTCTCCTTCTGCTCTCCTTTGTCTCTCTGTCTCATTCTCAGTTTTCAGAGCATCCTCATTATTTTGTAATCTGTCCCTAAAATGTGGGCAGGTAATGTAAGGACAGTGGGCCAGCGTGGTTCTGATTGATGGGAATGACCCGGACGGCAGAGTGTGTACCCTGGGAACCGTGGGTGGGGTCTTGCTTTGGGCAGCACTGGCTGCGTGTGTGCTGGTTGAGTAGCTGTGACTTGCCCTCCCTCTTCCTACCTTCATTTTCTCATTATTAGTGGAGGATGAGAGAGCCTGGTTTTATTTTCTGACATCCCTGCCAGTGCTACAATTCAGTGATTCATATGTTCCTGAAAACTTGTGTGTACTTTCTTTAAGAAATGGAAATGTATTTTCCAGTGAGCCTGGAAATATATTTTGCAACCATCCTCTCTCATAATTTTTAACTTGCCGTCTGTAGGATGCCTAATACGCTCAGTGCTTCAAGTTTTTCCAGAAGTTAATGACCTGTGAAGAGTGGGGAACTACTGGAGGAGACGTATAAAGCCACTTTGAGCTTAGTCTCTTTGGTAATGTGTATGCATATCTCATAGGACCTTCACTTTGCAACTAGAGAGAGACAAGCTATAGGCAGAATCGAGCGCCAAAAATCCTGAATCAACTCATCATTATGGTCGTCTATCTGATCAGAGCCTAGAGAACATTTTAACAAAAAATCAAACCAAACCAACTGGATTCTTCAGTATTTCCTTAGGAATCCCAAATAGCTCCCGTTTTCCTTGGTTTTGTCTTCTTCTTCTTAAAGTGGATAAAAATTGTAGATGAAGAAACAAATGAGACATTTGTCAAACAAGTT
>PVJA010006038.1:0-36223 GCA_004027025.1 Myocastor coypus
AAAAAAAAAAAAAAAAAGATAAAAACAAATTAACTACTGGTGTATGCTTTAGCATAGATTTTTTTTTTTTTTTTTTGTCTTTTTGAGACAGGGTCTCGCTGTGCAGTTCAGGCTGGCCTTGAGCTCACTTTTGTAGTCCAGGCTGGTCTCGAACTCACACTGATCCTCCTGCCTCAGCCTCCCAAGTACTGGGATTACAGGTGTGCGCCACCACGCCCGGCTAGCATAGATAATTTTCAAGATAATAATGTTGAGAGAAAGAAGTCAAATCCCAAAAGAATACCTATTTATTGTGTGGTTGCATTTCTATAAAATCATAAAAAATGAAAAGTAATCCAAGCCGGGCGTGGTGGCTCACGCCTGTAATCCCAGCACTCGGGAGGCTGAGGCAGGAGGATTGGTGCGAGTTCAAGACCAGCCTGGGCTACAAAAGTGAGCTCAAGGCCAGCCTCAACTGCATAGCGAGACCCTGTCTCAAAAAGACAAAAAAAAAAAAAAAAAAAAAGAAAAGTAATCCACAGTGACAAAAAGCAGGTCAGTGGTTTCCCAGGGCTGGGGGCCGTGGTCTCCATCCCTGGATGCTGACTGCTACTGAATGACAATTGTCTAAAAGGCACAAATAAGGGCATTGCGTTATCTCATACGCATGTGTTTTTGCAGCTGATTGCTGTGTGCTGTATGTGATTAGTCATGTGCTACTTGGAAAGCTTTGGGATGTACAGATTTTAGGTGTGTCCTTAGAGCTACTTGAGTTTGGTTTTGTGGTCTGTTCTATAAAAATTTGCATATCAGGCCTTTGGCCAGGAACCTACTTGTCTATTAAATATTGCTTCTGTGGGAAAATCAGGCCCGAGTCACATTACATTTCCATAATTCACTCCCTCTGCCCCTAGGCTCTGTTTTTCAAAGCCATTTATATGGTGTTCCTGGACTTTCACAACAACAAAAAAAATCAGATCATATTGCTTGTTAAATTCCTCAGTGATCCAAGCACTGAAATCTAACCTCCACCCATGACGTTCAAGGTCCCCATCTACCACACAATTCCTGTCTCCTAGGACTCCTCCCTCCATGCCCCTGAACCAAACAGCAGGTGCTGCTGCTGCTGAGTTTGGACTCAGACTGTCCAGCTGCCGACGGGGTCCTCCCCTTTCTCCGAACTGCTGCCTCCAGAAAAGCCTCCCACCCTCCAAGATTCATTTCAAATATCACCCCTCCTGGAAGACTTCCCAGGCTCTCCAGACCCAATCAGCACGCTCCTCAAGGCACGCACGTAGCACCTCGCACACGCTAGGGCTCCCCACTTAGCCCACCGCGCTGAGGGCTGCGGTAATCAAGGTGCGTCTCTGTTCTCCCGGCTAAAGCTCCACCTGCAGTGCCAGGGCCCACGCCCCACGCTAGTGGCTTCCACAGGTTTGTGTATTCTTTCTCACATCAGAGTCCCAGCTGCCATGCTTGCTCAAGTTATGGTTTAGATCCAAAATGTCCTCCCAAAGCCTCCTGGGTGGAAGAGGTGATCGAATCATGGATGGTCTTACAGCTGATGTGCTGTTAGGGGGTGGGGCCTGATGGGGAGGGGTCAATGGCGGTGTAACTGGCAAAGGGACATTCTCATCCCTGCTCCCATCTGTCTCTCTGTCTCTCTGTCTCCCTCCCCCTCCCTCCTTCTCTGTCTCTCTGACTTTGTCTGTCTCTGTCTCTCTCCCTCTTTCTCCCTCTCTCTCTGTCTCTGTCTCTGTGTATATGTCTCTCTCTCCCTCCCTCCCTCTCTCCCTCTCTCTCTCTCTTTCCTCATTGCCACTGGCTAGTGCCTCTTCTCCTCTGCATCCCTCTGCCACCCTGTTTCTGGCTTGTAGACAGTCAACCACGGGCTGGGCCATGGGCCCAAATATGCCTTTCCTTCCCCAGGTTGTGTCAGGTGTTGAGTCTCAGCGGTGGGGACATAGCTGAGCAGCCAGCTCTGCTCAGCTCTTTGCTCCACCACCCTCTGAGATGTGTTTTTGAGCAGCTGACTTTCCTACGCATGGTGTAGCACAGTTCTCCAATGAGTCTGCATTTCGGTGATTAGGGCAAGGGCATGGCACAGGGCGAGCATCTCCTGCCCTTCCAGGTGTAATCCAAAACATACTATTCACCAACACGCTATTCATAATTCACTGGCCAGAACTTAGCTACAGCCGTGCAGAGCTGCAATGGAATCTGGGAAATTCAGTTGCATTCTGGGTAACCACAGTTGAGGTTGAGTAAAAAATGTGGTGAGTGTTTAAATGAAAAATTTAAAAATTGTAACAGTGAAAGACACATTGCTATTCATTTTCCTCAACATATTCACCCTGTGAATGCGTATATTGCATCACCACTGCCACTGTTTGAAGCAGTTCAATTCCTCTTCTGAGTCTTTTTGTGTCAGCCTCGATGTCTTCAGTTGACTCAAAATAAAAAAAAACCCAGTAATTTCTGTCCAACACAACACTGCAGTGTATTCATATCCACCCAGTTCAGCCGATCTGCCCCTCTGAGACTTCTGGTTCTTTCTCAAACTCAAAATGACTGTTAAAGGGAAACAATTTCTATCGATTCAGGGCTTTGAGAAAGTCACGATGGCACAAGTGAAGACACTCATGAAAGAGCATTTCCAGAACTGCTGCAGAAAGTGATAAGAATGATGGGAGAAGTACAGTTGCAGCAAGGGGGGGTTATTTTGAGGGGGATTAATGCCAATACATAATACATTTAAAAATACTTTATTCACTGTACAGTATTTTTTTGATCACACTAAAAGTCAGATGTCAAATTTTTTTTTATGAAATAAAAGGAGAAAATTCACCCTGGGGTACGTTAGCAATCTCTGCTGCAGTCCACCTCTTTAATGACCCAGTATCTTCTTTTCACAGACAAGACACAAAGACTGTCTTCCAAAGGAAGCCACCTCAGATGCCACACTATTCTGCATCCAGCACCTCAGTCAATCTGTGGCCGGGAGACCCTTGCCCCACCTTGCAGAACATCACATCATGGAATCATGGGACAAGAACCACATCCAACAATTAAAAGCCAACACTTACTTAGAAAATAAAAAATGGGAACTACACAAGTGGCCTATCCATAGCAATGACCAAGTCGTGCGAGTTAAGCATTATACAGACACCACGTCCTTCCATTTTCTGAGAGTAACTTCCTTACCCACTGTTCTCCCTGGTCCCAAGCGCAGCCTTTTGGGAGGTCATTGATCTTCACAGCAACATCTGAGGCAGGCCCTGAGTATGTGTCTCTGGGGCTTTTGGACTGTTTGCTTCTAGTCAGGTCCATAGGCAAACAACTCCAGCCAAAGGTCTTGTCTTGACAGGGATTGTCAGCCTGAAGCCTCTAGCTGTATTTTTACTGGCCTCTGTGCTGCGTTATCTTCAGGCCATCTGAGACAATAGGCCTGGGTGGAAAGGGAACATCCTTCATCTGATCTTGGCTGCTGGGCAGACTCCCATTGTTCAGGGGAGAGCTCTTTCCTGAGAAAGCCTGAGAAAGGCTCAGGGCCTTAGTGGCAACTCCTACAGAGGCTGTTTTAGCAGAGTTGACTTAAGTCATGCCTTCCCTCTGGGACCCAGAAACTCTTAGCTTTTACAGCTTTTCTTTTCTTTTCTTTTTTTTTAAATTTTATTTATTTTTATTCTTGTTTCAGAACCCTTGTTTGTTTATTCACTCATTTTTATGGCCAGCTCAGCCCGCCCCAGGGCAGGGCTGGCGCAGCATGTGGGGCCGGGGATCGGACCTGGGTCCCTGAAGCCGCCCAAGCTTTCCCAAGCAGGCGCTTTAGACCACTGAGCCATCCCGCCGGGCCCTTTTACAGCTTTTCAAGGCTACATGTTACTAGATTCTCAGGCCTCTTAGCAGGTGAGAGACAGAGGTGCTTCCTGGGCCCGGCCTTATTTCCTTCTCTGTTCCCTTGTAGAGTGGCTGGGTCTAACCTGAGATCATCTCGTTTTTGAGATCATCTCATCTTATTTTTGTTTTCTGGAATCTGCTGAGAGCTGCAAGAAGTGGTCAAGAGCATTTGCCAGTTCTCAAATTCTTCTAGAATTACAGGCCAAGTGGGCAAATAGTCTTCCTGCCAAAGCCTCCCATATGACCCTTTCACAAAATCTTTTGCCAGAGCATAAGAACAGCCACCCACTCTCTAGTCTGTAATATCGAGACACTGCTGTGTATGTGAGAACCTTTGACAGTATCCTACCTCCAAATACAGGTAGGGTAGTTGCCCCTCGGTCTCCATAAGGAATGGATTTCAGGACTCTCCATGGATACAGAAATCCAAGGATGCTCAAATCTTTTATACAGTAGTGTGGGATTTGCACATCAACTACAAGCAATCTTCCAGCTAGAGAATGCATATAATATCTAATGCAACGTAAATGCTCTGTGAATAACAAGTCATGCTGTATCCTTTCAGGAAACAGAATATATCTGTGTATGTATGGTATAGATTTTAAAAAAATATTTTTAATCCATGTTGGTTGAATCCACAAATGGAACCCACAGACAGGCAAAGCTGGCTGTATTCTAAATTAGTTACAAAAAGGATTTTGGCAGTGGTAGCTGAGAAAGCAAACATAATGGCGGGGCTTTTTTTTTTTTTTTCTTGGCTGGAACTATCTTTTATTTCTTGTGGTTCTGGAGAGCAGAAATTCCATAATCAAGGTGCTAGAGATCTGGAGTCTACTGAGACCAGCTTCCGGGTCACTGTATCCCCACATAAAAGAGAGCAAACTCCATCATGTCTTTACAAGGGCCCTGACAGTATCCATGTGGATTCCACCGTGTGATTTAATCGTACACACACACACACACACACACACACACACACACGATGCCATCACCAATGCCATCTGACACTGCTGCCTGAGGTCAGCAGAGCTCTGGGTTTCCTTTGTATTGAATGCTCCTGGGACGTTGTCTTCATCCATGTGGCCCAGTGTAGCTGCCCCCAGGGCTCACTCCAGTGGACAGGAAGGGGAAGGACCTAGGAGCCTGCCTGCGGCCCAGAAGTCATGTGCATCATTGTGGTCAGGTCTGCTAAGGTCCAGGTGTGCTGTGTACCTTGAGTTCATATGTGGAAACTTAATTGCTAATGCGATAGTGTAGGAGGCGGGACTTTAGGAGATGTTGAACACACAGGGACAGAGCCCTCGTGGGTGCATGCTGTGGTCTGGCTAGTGTTCGTGCGCTGGGAGCTTGGCTTCCTGTGCGTGGAGGCTTTTGCAAAGTGAGTGTAGTAGCAACTCATTAGGACATGGCTCCTCACAGGGCTCTGTCCTTGGGAGTGGCTTCATTCTGGACTTGCAGATGGGTTAGATCTGGTAGGAGTGTGTCTGAGTTACTCTTCTCTCCTTGCTCGGACAAATGCCTGACAAGCAAGCTTAGGGAAGGAAAGGCTTATTTAGCTCACAGTTACTGGAGGTTTCATAGTTTAAAGCAGCCTGCATTACATAGCAAGACTTCAAGACACTGCACTGCCGTGTCCAGAATGATCTGCTCCATATTTCCAAAGAGGCCACCGTTTATAGGTGGGGGAGGCTCATGCTGTCAGTTTAACAGTTCAGGCTTCTCTGGCCCCGCCCCTCAGGCCCCGCCCCTGTAATCTGGCCCCGTCTGGCTCCACCCCTCATGCCCCACCCTGGTCCTCAGGCCCCGCCCCTCAAGCGAGTGTTTGACCAACCCATGCTTTACACAGGGCTTTACAAACCATAACAAAGTGGTTTAGTTCCTGTGAGAGTGGGTTGTTGTAGTCAGAGTCGGCAAGGGGAACAACACAGGATATGTAATTTATAAGATTATTTATTAGAGTCACCTAAAGAGTCATATAAAAAGACAGTGAAGGAAATCTGTCCACATATTATAGACCTAAAGAATCCAGTTGAAGTCCCAAATTCCACAGCAATGTCCTTCATGAGTCCAGCAAGAGACCTAGAGCCCACAACAATGCCTCCTATGAGTCCTCCTGTCCTATCCTACATGAGGTGCTCACCAAAGCTGAGAAGACACAGACATTATGCTCTTGAACATTCAGAACTGTGAGCTAAGTAAACCTTTTTTCTTTATAAAACACACAGTCTTGGGCATTTTGTAATAGCAACACAAAACAGACTAAGACAAGGTTATAAACCTTACAAAAGAGGCTGAAGGGAGTAACCCTAAAGTATTTTATTTCTCCCCTTTCATCTTCTCAAGGGGGCTCTAGCTTCAAAGCAGGAAGCAGCTCTCAGCAGACACTGAACCTATAGAAACCTTGGTTTTATAGCCTCCAGAACTGTAAGAAGCTAACTTCAGTTGCTTATAAATTACCTGCCTCGGGTATTCTACTATAGCAACCCAGACAGAACAAGCAACCTTCTTTGGCTAAATCTTGAACACAGTTGCAAGAAGGCTAGGAAATGCACTTTTTGCCAGCTACAACTTGGGGCTTCTTGCACAAGGAAGAAGGGATGCGTGAGGATAGTTGTGTCTGCCACAGCCTGACTCCCCTCACTGCAGAGTAGAGGCAGTGATATCCCCTCTGCCATTCAAAGGTCTGTGCCTAGCAAGGCTGACCATCATGTGAATTCATCTTCTGTTTTCTCAGGTCACAGCTCCAGTCCACGTAGATGCGGGGTGGTGCGGATTGTGTTTGGAAGCCGCCTTCTTCCGTGTAGCCGAGGTGCCTCTGGCATCATCCCCTTCCTCTGGCTCTGTGTTGTATGCCCTGGCGTTGGGGCGGGTTCTGAGGTGGGCCTGTGCCTCGCCTGACTCAGCACGTCGCTCTGGCGCTCCACATGGTTCCCCTCTCTGGGCTGCCTCTCTCTACTGGTGTTGCTCTCCTGCTTCCTTCTCCCAGGTATACCAAGACCCTCCCTCTCCCCGTGCCCTGTTCTGGAGCCAAAGTGAAACCAAGCTCAGGAGAAAACAGCAGGGACAGAATATGCAAGATGACTCCAAGGCACTGTCACAAAGCACTTCCTAGGAGGGACTGGTGGTTCCGTTCTCATGAATGATGTTGTGTTGGTCTCTACTCTGCCCGGCGGTACATCTCTCCCAGTACCAGACAGCTCTACCTTCCCACCCATTCCTGGGTCCTCTGGCCATTCCCCCAAGGTCCCGCCTCCAGCTTAAACGTGTAATCCTCCTGCTTCACCTGCCTCCCTTAGGGAGGCTATGCACCAACACACACAGCTTCAGCTCTCTCCTGCTCCATCTCAGCCTACCATCCTGTGGGCAGGGGCACCGGGAGCTGTCTCCTAAATGCTAACAATACTGTCACTGTGTTTCCCCAAGCAAAAGAGCTATCAAAACCGCAGGGCTGGGCTCTTTCCCTGGGTGTGAAGGAGGCTTCGGTCCATTTACATTTTTTTTTTTTTTTTTTGTCTTTTTGAGACAGGGTCTCGCTGTGCAGTTCAGGCTAGCCTTGAGCTCACTTTTGTAGCCCAGGCTGGTCTCGAACTCGCACCGACCCTCCTGCCTCAGCCTCCCGAGTGCTGGGATTACAGGCGTGAGCCACCACACCCGGTGGTCCATTTACATTTTAAACACTCAGCTGTTCTGCTCTCAGTCAATGTAGGTCCTCATTCTGCCCCTGAAGTCACCCTGGGGGAAGGTGACACACCTGAGGCCTACAGGCACGAGTCACCTGTTCAAGGTCACAGAGTGTGTGAGAGGCAAAAGGCCATGGCCACGTGCTGGGTTCCAATGTCCTTGCCCCCAGGGGAGCTGCTGCATTCCACCGGGCCATGTAGGAGTGTTCTCTGAGGTCTTGTTTCTCTCTTTTTTTTTGTCTTTTTGAGACAGGGTCTCAGTATGCAGTTGAGGCTGGCCTTGAGCTCACTTTTGTAGCCCAGGCTGGTCTCGAACTCGCACCGATCCTCCTGCCTCAGCCTCCCAAGTGCTGGGATTACAGGCATGTGCCACCATGCCCGGCTTGAGGTCTTGTTTCTTTTCTCCCCAGTGCCTAATGTGACTGGGTCCCTGGCAGCCACAGGCAAGGCATAGCTGGCCCACGCTCCCTCCCAGGCCTAACTGCCCACGGCGTGCCCTCTTCCGGCGCATCTGCCTAGGTGTCTGGAGCACACCTGCTGGACTCACAGCTGGGGATCCCCACAGGTCCTGTCCTCACCCACCAACAGGGTGCGGTCAGTCCACAGTGGGGTGGGGAGAGGCTGGGCCAAACGAGGACTAGAGCTGAATGGCTCCTTTCTTCTCCCCGTGCCACCCTGCAAAGTGGTCACTGATTAACCCTTCAGACCAGATAACCCCTCCACGGAGAAGAAAGCCTGGGCTTATCCTGGGCGATAGTCAATATTGACTTCTCAGCTCCAAAGCCAAAGGAAGGGGAGGCGGTACTGAAGGCAGGCAGGCCTGAGACACTTGGGTGACACCGGAGGTCTTGTGATCTCTCCGCCTCAGCCTCCCTGGGCACTGGCTCTCTTCCTTGAGAGAATATAGGGAGCGGAGAGACCCTTGGTATCTGAAGAGGCCAGATTTCACACCCCTCTTGCACACCAGGGGCCTTATCCTCCTCTGCTGCTTGGGGCCGGTTCCCTCCTTGGGATAGAGCGTACGGGCCTGGGCTCTGGGCTCCGATGGGCTCCCTACACTCTTCCCTGACTCTGGGACTTGGACGAGTGATCGCTTGGCCCTGTTTGCTCATTTGTGAAGCGCTGTGGCCACAGCACCTGCACAGGTGGTGAGGAATATGACAGGAAACCACTCACGCTTCCAGGGCAGCCAGGGCTCCGGTGCCACCCCTGGTGTGACCAAAACAAAGGGCAGTGTTTACACTGTCGCAGGGTCTTACAGTGCCGGACACACGTGGCCCCAACCTCCCTCGCTGTCCCCCGCCTCACTCCCAACAGCCACAGCCACTGGATTTTTGTCACACCCCATAAGACTGAGCAGAGGATCTTCCAGGACTGCTTCAGAAAGTAGCATGAAACATGCAGCGTGTTCCAAGTGAGGAGTATCCTGAGGAGGCTCAGTGGCAGTGTCTTTTACTGAAATCATTTTAAAAATGTTAAACATGTACTGTGTTTTCCGGCCCCACCTCACACTCCTCTCTCCTCATCCACTTCCGGTCTGATCTGTGCGGGTTTTACTTCATGGCCTCTTCCTGGCTCCTCCTGTCCAAGTTCCACTGATGCAGCCTTGGGACTGCTGCTCCAGGTGGGACCTCTGGGCCAGGACCCAGCTAGGCACCGACAGCACCTCACAGCTCTCCCTAGGGTCTGCTCTCTGTACCCCAACCTGGGCCAGCACCCTTCACTCCCCTAGCTTTTGCTTCTTTCTAGCCCAGGTGAGCCCCACCTAAGCCTCGCCCCACAGTGCTGGAGGCCAAGGCCCCAGTCCCTAGCAGCCTGGGTCGGGCTGGCCAGAGGGGTTCAGTCCCTGGCACCTGGTCAATGATTAATGCTAAGCAAACTCCAGGCACAGCCAGGCCTCCCAGCGGGGTGAGCAGCAGACAAAGGCCCTCCTGTCCAGCTGGGCTTCCACCTTGGTGGGAGGTTCCTGAGCTTGGCCAGTTAAGGGTGACAAACACCCCGTCCCCAGCAGGGAGCCAGGCAGCAGAGGGTTCAGGAAGAGGAGGAGGAGGAGTATTTGGACAGGCTTGTTGCTAAGCTGCAGCTGCATGAGTGGAGCAGGCCTGAGAGGGTGTCCTGCTGAGGGGCTCCCCAGACCTGCTGCTTCCGCTTCAGGGCCCATGTGGAGGTGGCTGCCTGCCTCTGAGAGAAGCTCCCGACTCCTCCTTCCTTTCCTTCCCTGCAGCCCTGTTCTCCTGAACCTACAGAGTTTCTCCAAGCCAGGCCCCAGGGCCCTCCAAGATCGCGGCACCCCTTGGGTCTTCTGCAGTCCCACTGCCTTTCCTGGAGACGTCCCCATCATCCTGGCAGCCCCTCCTCTCACTCCATCCTTGTTTCCTTTGTCTCCTACGAGTCCTCCAGCAGCCTGCGCTGGGCCCATCCCTCGGAACCTCTGTCCTCACTGCAGTGCGCCCTGCAGTTCTGTAGAAGCATCGGGGACTCCCACCCTTGCCCCCGCGCCAGGAGCGCTCTTGGGAGGCTGCTCCGCAGCGCCCCTCAGCCGTACGCCAGGCAAGGTGCATCCCATGGTTTATCTTGTGCAAGAAATGCAAAGCAAAAATAAAGAGCAAGATAAATGATAAATAACAGGAAACGGGGATAAAGATGCTGTGCGAACAGGAAGAGGACCAGGAGAGGGAGGGCGGGAGGGAGCGGAGAGGGAACGGTGGGCCAAAAGAATGAAGATGTGTGGTGCACAAGCGCCAGCTCCCCGGAATACTCCTCACTAGGTTACAGCACAGCGCTTCAGGGGACAGTTCTGCCTCAGCCAGGAAGTTCTAGGCACACTGCAGAGCTTCGAGGCTGGCTTGGCCCTGGGCTCCCTCCAGCCGCTGCCTAGGATGGCTGAGCACCCTGTGTCCCCTTTTCCTCCCTCTCGCAGTGACCCAGCCAGTGTGGCCCCTGCTTTTGGAACAGATGGGACATTGCTGGCTTGCCACGGACCCCACCTGGGGCACAGTCCCAGCTACCTCCTGGTCTCTCCTCGCTGTGGCAGTCCCACCCCACCAGGTGGCGGGTCCTAGCCCCAGCCCCTCCTGTCCCCTGGCTGCCCACTTGCCCTTTCTTTCATCCGCCCGCTCACTGCCTTCAGCACCAGCCCATCCACCCCTGCCCAAGTTCACGCGACGCACGCTCCACGCCAGCTCTCTGAAAATTCAGACTGAACTCCCTTTTCCTGGAAATCCTGTGTGAAGCATGCCTCCAACCTTGGGCACGCTGAAAGTGGCATGCTGTCTTTTAAAAAAGCTAAAACAGAACTAGGGTATAGCCCCCTCCCCGCCGCCGCACCCTGAGCCCACCCCCTGGGGTGAGGAACGGCTGACTGCTTGGTGCTACGTCTGTGTAGCAGCGCGCCTTTCTGAGGCCTCTGCTAAATGTGTGCAAGAGCAGGGGCGAGCCGCAGGCCAAGGTGAGCGGAGAGCGGCACCAACACTGCAGAGTGTTTCCGGGCCCCTACAGCCAATCCCGGCAGGATGGCGCCACCTGCTGTGGAAAAGGAGCAGCGCAGGGGTGGAGGGCGTAACGCCCGCCCGCTTTGAGAAGCACAGCCAATTGGGGCTTCAGGACCTGGTCTGGTGGACTTAGGTTGGGTCATCTCACCGCAGCCCTGCCACCTCTCGATGGCCAGAGAGCCACAAGACCAGCCCCTTCCTCCTCCTCGTCCCATGGTGGTTTCACACCAGGCCAGGGACCTGGATGCCTGAGTAGACCTCCCATTTGGAGCTAGACCTCGCCAACTGCCCAGCCTCCTGGTGCTCAGGTAGCAGAGCAAGGTTTGGGGTTGTCCTGGCCAGTTGATGAAATAGGAAATCTTCCAGGGCCGTTAGCTCAGCTTGCGATGTGACTTAGACGAGCTGGGTCAAGCTAGCAGGAACTGGGCTCTCCCCAGTTACCCAGGGACTGCTCCTTCTCATGATCCACCACCCCTGTCCCCTGTACCCCGAGTCTGCTGCTTTCTGCACCTCTCCTCCTGGATGCACCTTTTCCAGTCCTCCCTCCTTCCCCGGGGTCTCACCCAGCCACCTCCTTCAGCCTCCTGCACCTTCCTACACGATCTTGCAGCTTTCTCCCGGCAGAATCCAAGCCAGCCTGCCCCTCCTGTCCCCACAGGTGGCCCTCTAGTCTTCCTGGCCTGGTCCTCCTCCGCTCTCCTGGATGCCTACTTGCCGCCTGCTACCACTGGCCAGGATGCCCTTGCCTCTCTACTCTAGGCAGAAGCTCCTCAGACCTCACCGCAAGGCCAGCCCCAGCCCCGGTGGGCTCCCTGCGAAGAATCAGAGCCCTGCCCACTCTGTCTGTAGCACCACCCTTTATAGACAATGCCTCCAGGCCAGGGCCCTACCGATTAACTGAGATCTTGCTGCGGACAAGGACCTGGGCTTCATCTCTGTAGTTTCAATCCCTGGTAGGTAATGTAGAAATGAATGAATGAATGAATGAATGAATGAATGGTCAGGAGTCATGGCCCAGAAAAATGGCATGCTGACCAAGCAGAGGATTGTGTGGCCCAGGACTGGATTTCTTGCTCTCTCTTCCTTTCTGAGTTTTATCCCCTCTGCACCACTCTCTCCTGTGCCCTGCTCTGGAATCTTTTGGGCCAGTACAGCTCCCTAGCAGCCCCTCCAGGCTCTGCTCCTACTCACTCCACAGACCCCTGTCGCTGGCTCCCAAAGGCCTCCTCATCCTTAGGTCTACAGGGACCATGCCTCCTCCTGTGGGAAGGGCCCCCAGGGAAGGACAGTGAGCAGGGCCCTTCCATCCACACAAAGAAAGCCCCTGCAGCTGCCTGGCTGTCTCTGTCCACAGAAAGTCAATGTCACTCTGCTCAGGTCTGGCCAGCTGTGATGTTTGGGAGGGGTGTTGCTTGCAACTAGCAATACCATGACCTTAATGCAAGCATGGACTACACAGGGAAGGGTGCCTTCCAGCCTAGACTGTCTCAAAAGACTTGGAGGAAAGAAAAAAAAAAAAAAAAAGACTTGGAGGTGCCTGCCTTCCTCTTTCCAATTCCTTACCTAGGGAAGCCACCCACTCTGCACAGGATCTCCCGGGCTGAGGCTCAAGGCCTCCTGCCAGCACCATGTCTGGGAATCAGAGTCCATACCCAGTCTTCAGAGGCCTGCAGCCCCAGTGACATCTGGACCACAGTCTCTCCAGGGACCCCGAGTGGAACCCCCAGCTCATGTTCACTAATTCCTGACCTGTACGAAGAATATGAGGTAGTTAGTATACGCTTGTTTTCAGCTGACGAGCTCTGGAGAAATCCGCCACACAGACAGCTAATGCAGAATGGGGTGACTTTTACCCTCCTAGCGCCTCATCTAAAAGCAAAGCCCCTATATCTAAAAGAAAGATCTGATGCTTGGAATAGCAAATGATGCTCAGATGAACTTGTAGACATGTATGCAGTAGGGTTGAAAACATGATGACTCAGATGGGTAAAACCAGCAGCTTCTAACTTTCTTTTTCTTTTTTTTAAAACAAGCTTTATTCCTTTTTTTAAAACTTTATTTATTTATTTATTTATGTTATGGCCGGCTCAGCCTGCCCAGGGGGTGGTGCTGGGGATTGAACTGTGGTCCCTGTGGTTGCTGAAGCAGGCACTTTAGACCACTGAGCTACCTCACCAACCCTCTAACTTTTTCTTGAAGATTTCTCATCTTGATCTTTTAGCTCATTCCCGCTATTCAAAAGACAAATATATGAGTGAATGAATAAATGATTGAATGAATGAAATAGTGAGTGAGTAGGAAAAAAAATAGAACAATTCTTTAACTTGCCTGTCATGGTTTTTGTTGTTGTTGTTATTGTTGTTTGTTTTGTGGAACCATGGATCAAACTCAGGACCTTGCATTTGCCAGGCAGGCACTTGTGCCCCTGAGCTATCTTCCTGGCCCCTAACTTGCCTGTCATGACTAGTTTCAATTACTTTTTTTTTCCTAGTAAAAAAAAAAAAAAAAAAAAAATTGTATTTACTTAGAAGCATTCAGAATGTCAACAAAACAGTTGCAACTTTTTGCAATGACAGAGAGGTATTCAGTTCACAGAACCACAATTATTTTGTACAAGCTGCATCAGAGACAACTGAAGATGAAAAACTACCGTCCCCATATATGACTACTTTGTGCTGTGCACCAACAGGAACCTGCTTTAAATTTCCATGCCAATTTACAACCCCCGTACTGTACCAGGCAAGGTCAGTGGCTATTGAAAATACCACCAGGACAGGGCTACCTAAAGACACATTCAGTAGTGTGTTAACTATACAAAAGAAAGACACTGTACCGTCTAAAAGCAAATCTTACACAACCTTACATTTCAATTTTTTTTTTTCTTCAAAAGGAGTGGGTTGTGTACAGGGGGGTTAAATGCTTTATAGACAAGAAAAAATACTGCACTAGAACTTATTCGTCATCATCCTCCTCATCCTCTTCCTCTTCTTCCTCTTCCTCTTCCTCATCCTCCCCCTCTTCCTTCTTTTTCTTGCTTTTCTCAGCCTTGACGACTCTCTTTTCCCTGCATCAGGTTTTCCTTTAGCCCGCTAGGCAGCGATGTCCTTTTCATCCTTTTCCTTCAGCTTAGCAGCCTTCTTCTCGTATGGCTCCTTGTCATCTGCTGCAGAGTTATTCCACAGTTCTCCAATGGAGAGGCCAGGGTGTTCTCCTTGGATTTTTGGGTGATACTCAGAACAGAACAAGAAGAAGGCCGAAGGGGGCCTCCTGGGCACACTGGGATCCTTGAACTTTTTTGTTTCTCCTTTAGGAGGAATATAAGTTTTTATTTCTCTTTCATAACGAGCCTTGTCCACTTTTGCAATGTCTTCAAATTTTCCTTTTTCTTTAGCAGACATGGTCTTCCACCTCTCTGAGCACTTCTTAGAGAACTCTGAGAAGTTACGGGAAGCATCGGGGTGCTTCTGCTTGTGCTCCTCTTGGCAAGTTTGCACAAAGAATGCACAGGATGACATCTTGCCTCTCGGCTTCTTAGGATCGCCTCTGCCCATGTTTATGTGCTTTCCTCAGCGAGGTACAGAGTTGCCCAGTGCCCGTTTGGCTCTCACTTGCCCCGGTGCTGTCTCTATGGAGCTCAATGTACTGCAATACTAGTTCCAATTTCACCCATTTATCTCTGTCTCCGTTAAGTAAAATGCTGTGTTTTCTGATCTCTCCCTTCCTCCTAACCAAGAACGTGTGTTGGTGCAGGAAGCCATTTGTGGACAGCACAGCAGGAGAAGAGGAACCCAGAGTCAGTAAGGAGCCTTCTTTGTTCTCTGCCTCAGAATAGGACAGGGCCGGGCCAGCCTGGCTCCAGGGACTCCTTTGGAGGTGGGGGAGGGGGTTACTGCTGAAGTTTGTGGTCCCCACATATGGGTGGGTGTCTTAGTTACTTTTTACTCATTGCTGGGACGAATACCTGACACTCAAAATGAAGGAAGGAAAGGTTTATTTAGCTCACAGTTACTGGAGGTTTCAGTCCATATTCAGCTGGCCCAAGGCTGAGTGGAACAGGGCAGAGAGCATCTATGTCATTGGTACCAGAACGGCCACAATGGCGACAGAGGCAACCGACCAACCAGGGCAACAGAGAGCAACTTCTCCAGTCTGTCTCTCTTTATATTACATTCAGGTTCTCCACCTCAGCCTATCTGCCTCAGGCCCTGCATGGCCTCATCCTCTACAGCTGCTCTGCCGAGAGGTTCCCGGAACCTGCCATAGTTACAACCCAAAAGTCCAGCCTGGTCCAGGAAGCAAGTTTTACCACTGCTGACTGAGAGTTCTCGCTGGGGCTAAGGGATGGAGCTGAATTTTGCTTCTCTTCTCCCTGAGGCCTACCACTGAGAGCCGCAGCCTTGCACACCACGGCCTGCTCTTCGCCTCCAGAGGATGCACTTTGAGCATACCGAGGGCTGCCTGAGCTGTAGGAGTCACGTCATTCCTTCATAAATGCTTGAGACCTTGTCTGAGGAGAACCCCTTTTCTGATGCCTCTGGTTCACATCCCTCCAGGGTCTTGGGCGTGAGGCAAAGAGGAAGGTACTTCAGCTCTGGTCGGACTTTCAGCCACCAGGCCAGTGCAGGCCACCGTGGTGTCTTTATTCTCACCATGGGTTGCTCTGGGTATGTTAGACTAGAATTAAGTCAACAGGATTCTGATAACTTATCCGTGGGATTATAAATATAAACTTCTCGGAGCAAGATGAGGACCAGGAAAGGCTCTCTGTAACTGCCCGGGCCACAGGGAGTGTGCAAGAACCATCAAACGAATGAATGAACGAATGAATGAATTCCACTGGCTAAGAAAAGATTGGGTGGATCAGACCAGCTCCACACAATACCATTGCTGACCAGTTCCTGGATTCTGTACTCTGGACCAGATGTCACTTTCGCTAGGATCCTCCTCTGTCCCTTTGTGTCACCTGTGGTTGTTTCTTGCTCTAGAGGAGTTGACACTGGTTTGTACTCAGGGAGGCTGCCTGAATCCTGCCCAGCACCTACTGCTTTCCAGGAAGAGTAAGAACGGGATCAGGAGCCACTCCTACCCTAGGTCTGAGGCAAAGTGGGGAGGCCAGCAGTGGGGGGGCTGTGAAGGCGCAGAGGTCTTGGGACAGCTCAGGTGCACAGCCAGCCTGGGATGTGTCCGCTGGTGACCCCGCAGAAGCAGCCTCGCCCCTCCTGGTCATCCTCCCAAGGAGGGGGCAGGAGACAGCCGGGGCTCAAAGCTGCAGCAGTGGGGCCTTTCTCCACCCCCTGATGCTTACGGTGTTGGCCCCTTCAGGCTGTTGGAGCCAGCTAGGGGGTGAGAGAGCTCAAGGGGGCTCAGCTTCCCAGGGTCCAGCCAAACCCCAGCTTGGCGTTGGGGGTTCCAGGCCATTTCTGTAATTACAGTCATGTGTTCCTCCGTGTAATCTGAGCTCCTCAACACGGCATGAGTCTGCACCCAGCCTCTGGATCCACATCTGCTTCTCATTTCCGCCCCAGGAAAACGGCCCAGTTTCCCTGTGCTGGCCCAAGCCAAGGCCCTAGCCTTGGGCCGTCCTGTGGCCGGCTCCACCCAGCTTAGGGCTCGGTGGGGGCGGGGTGTGGCTGAGGGAGCAGCAGCGCAAACCCTGCGCGTGGGGCCGCGCCGGGGCGGGAAGCCTCAGTCCCTCCTTGGGCTGCCAATGTCAATTTCTTCCACTGTGTTCTAGGGAAAGTCCTTTGACCTCTCTGAGCCTCGGTTTTGTCATCGATAAGGTGGGCTACTCCACAGAAGTATCTGAGCAATGGCCTAGGTCCACCCTTGGGGTAGTTTGGGCCTGACTCCTTGTGCTGGGTGAGTCTAAACACAGTCTAGGTCCTTTGTCTCCAGCATTTACCAGGAATCATTGTGTCAGTCACAAAAATAAATGATAAACCCCTGAGGCTCCCCGGCCAGGAAGGGCCCTTGTAGCACACCAGAGCGGGTGGGAGGGCGACAGGAATGGGTGAAACCAGAGCCCACAGGAGCACGTTCTATTTTTGTTCTTTTACCAGGAGCCTGCAGCTTTAAGGCCCGCATTTTTATTAGTACGTATTTGCAGTATATACTGTTTACCTTCTGTCGGCTTTCTACCTCCTCCCACCTCCCTCTGACCAGCAGGCAACCCCATCTGAGCACACAGCCTCTGCTTTTTTTTGTTTCCCCAGTACCGGGGATTGAACTCAGGTCCTTGTGCTTACCAGGCAAGCATTTATCCTACTGAGCTCCCCAGCTCCTCGTGCACACAGCCTCTGGATACTTCCTCCCGCCTTCTACATCTCCAACAGCCAAGCCGGGGCCCCTGCTCCCGGTGGGGGCTCATCCACATCCGCACAGAAGGAGATTCAAATATGGCCTGCCCCCCTCAAGGCTCCTGCACTACCTCAGCCCCTCAGCCCAGTGCCAGCCATGCCCAGCAGGGACCACAGAGCTTGGCGGGAGGGCAGGGTGCTGGTGGAAGCCAGAAGAGGAGAGCAGTGGCACTCCTCACCCTGCCAATGTGTCCACCCTGCGAGGCAGGTACCACCTCTGCCCCCATTCTACAGATAAGAGAAACCTGAGGTTTGGAGAGGTCCCGCCCTTCGCTCAAGGTCAGGGAGCCCATGGGGGTGGAAGCGCCTCTTCCCAGCCGCATGGTCCAGGCCTTTGCACTCATGGGGCGGCACTGGAGTGTTTCAGCTGAAATGCTCATCCAGTCGTTTACTAGAAACGCCACCTAAGACAAGTTCCCCAAGTCTCCGGGCCCTCAGCTTCCCAAATCAACTTTTCTGTGGATAATTTGCTACGATAAACAGTACAGCTTTTCAGTGCATAGCTTGAGGGATTCTGACAAAGATACTCTCTTTGAGAGCAACTAGATGGTCACTGCACTCACTCCAGGAAGTCCTCATCCCGTGCATGGCTCCCTGCTGTGAAAGCCATGACTAGGATGCTTAGCCTTGGGGTGTTGGGGCAGGGAGTGAGATCTCCAGGCAGGGTCCTTGCGAGGACCCAGGGCGAAGTCAGCACTGGGCAAACGTGCACTGGCATTGCTTCAATGGGCTGTGTCTTGCTACCCGGTCCCTCTCCTTGACCAGGGCAGGGTCCATGATGGGTAAGAAGACTTGGGAGGTCTGGTACAGGTCCTGAGGGGTGCAGCTGCTCACCGGCCTCCAAGGAAGCCCAGAGCACTAAGGGTAGAGGAGGCCCCAGTGTCTGTCCTCTATTCTGTGGAGACTGTTTAGAGCCCATCCAGGTCAGGTGGCTTCACGGTGAGTGATTAGAGCAGCCGTACAGGTCCTGCTAGGCAGAGGGGTCACACACTTGTATCTAGAATTCTGACAGCACTGTTATGAAATCCTTAACAGTTTCTAATCAAGAGGCCCGGGTTTTTCCTGTGCACAGTTGACAGGGCCGATGGCCGTGTGCACAAGCTGGTGCTGTCCCAGGGTACATGCCCATACGCCACGTCCCTGCAGCAGGATCGGGATGGCCTGGGTCACACGGGGCCCTCGGCCACCAGGAGGCACCAGCAGAACCTGGACATAGCCCTGGCGACAGTCCTCGCTATTGGGGCCTGCTGGCTAGGCCACCCAGATTCCCATCCTCTGACCACACTCTCCAGCGGCCTCCACCCTGCTCCGCAGCTCAAAAGCAAAACCACAGCTGGGCCCCAGCCAAGGGGGCTTGGGTTTCATCATTCCGGACTTCCCACGCCTAGGCCAGAGGCCATAGAGCTGCTGCTGGCCAGAGACCTGGCTGGAAGGCAGAGCGGGCCGGGCTCCGGTCCTGTCCTAGCTTCCTGTGTTCACTACGTGCCCTCTGTCACTTGAGCTTCAGTTTCCCCTCTGTGCACTGGGACAGGATGTAGTAGGGCTCATACAGACACCAAAGATGCCAGGAAGGTAGGCCTCAGAGCCAGTATGGGGAGGGTAACCCCAGGACTTCATGCTCCAAAATGGTAGCCATGTGTGGCTATTTAAGTATAAATGCATTTAGAGGAAACAAATGGACCTTTCCTTTCCTCCATTTCTGGTGGCATTTCAAGGCCAGTAACTGGCTAGTCCCTGTGGCCTGTACTGCCATGTTGGGTAGGTCAGATATGGAACATTTCTGTCTGTGCGAAAGTTCTCTTGAGAGGTCCTCTGGGATAGGAAAACCCAGGGACCGGGCCAGGGGTGTCTTCACTGTCCTCAGGCTGGAGGTGGACGAGAGGGCTCTGGAGGAAAAACGCCCACAGGATGCTTCCGGGGCTCTCCTGGCCTCAGCACGGAGGAGACTGACCTCCACCAAGAAGGGGACAGGTGACTCCCAAGTGGAAAGCAGGCATCCTGGGTTCGCCACTGAGTGACTACAGGTGTCTCGGGGCACCTCTTAGAGAGGGAAGGTGGCAAAACAGGGGCACTTCCTAGCAAAGGACTCAGCAGGAGTCCTGAACAGTCTCCATTTTGCTTCCCTCAGGTGGGCTTCAGGACAGGGGCTCTCAAACTGGACCTTACCCTGGAGTCGCTTGCCGAAGCTCCGCCACAGGAGAGACTTTCAATGTGTTTGCTTTTATGTCGTTTGTGAGGGAGGTCAAAATGTAGATAAGGGTGGCTGGGGAGATAGCTCAGGGGCACAAGTCCTGCCTGGTAAGTGCAAGGTCCTGAGCTGGATCCCCAGTTCTGGGGAAGAAAAAAAAAAAAAAAGTATATAAGTGGATTCTGTTCCAGTTAGGGGTCGATATTGTTTGGTCCTGCCTCAGCTGATGTAGAAATCTTGAGCTAGTTTCATCTGGATGCACTCAAAAAGGACACCCAGTAGAGAGTGGCGTGGTGACCTAAGGACAGACTGAGGGGGCAGGGGGAAGCGCAGTGTGAGGAAGGAAGGCCTTTTGATGGGTGTCTTGTCTCGCCTGCTCCTAACAGTCTTACAAATGGGTAAGACCAGCCTCAAAAGGTTCTCACCCAAAGCCTGGAGTGGTGAGTGCTGGTGTACGCCTGTAATCCCAGCACGCTGGAGGCTGAGGCAGAAGGGCGGGCAAGAGTTTGAGGCCAGCCTGGACTAAACAGTGAGTTTGAGGCCAGCCTTGCCTACATAGTGGGACTCTTAAAACAAAAAAGGCCCCATGACCTCCCAGCAGACCCACAGCCACTGGGCAATCGGACTGGACTGTCTTTTTCCTTCCTACCCTTCAACTCCACATTTTCAGGTGAAATGAGTCTGGGAAGCGGGGAAAGCTCCAAACTGCGAATGCATTTTTTTTTTTTTTTTTTTTTTTTTTTTTTTTTTTTTTTTTTTTTTTTTTTTTTTTTTTTTTTTTTTTTTTTTTTTTTTAGCATTATTGTTTTGTTTTCTGGGCTCCTTCAGTCTTGACAGGAAGCTTGGCTGCCCCCGTGGCTGAGATGCAGGCTTCAGTGGCACTCCACAGGCATGCATCATGGTGTCAACAGCAATGGGCCTCCCTCAGCAGACCCTCTGTCCCTCAGCTCCACCCTCAGCTGGAACACGGGGGTCTCCACCAGCCTGCAGTCAGTGCCTCCCTTAGCACAGCTGGGAAGCGTGGGGATGTCCTCCGTGTCCTGGGTTGGGAAGCCAAAGATGAGTGAGACCCACAAGCTGGCCTCTCCCTTTTTAGGAGAAGGGTTGTTTACAGCACTGAGGAAACCATAACCCTGTGGCCGGCTGCAGAGGTTCTGGGACGACCTTGTATTTACAGGTAAGAAAACAGAGGCCTCCTCCGGATGTCCAACGCTGTCCCTCACCAGGGCCCTGGGAAGCAGGTATGGGCCCATTTCACAGATGGCCAAAGAGACAAAATGAGCCCATGGTTGTCCAGGACCTCTGCTGAGAGCCAGCCTTGGCCACCACACTTCCCGAAGGCTGGCTTTGGCAGTCCTCACTGCTCCTCGTAGGCAACTCCCATCCTCTCTCATCGGCCCAGAGGCACTGTTGATTTAGAATTTCCTGCTCTTCTGACAATCTGCGTGCACAACACAGGCCTTATTTTAGCCACCGTGGAAGGTATCTCCCTGGGCCCCTTCCTCCCGTTTCATTAAGCTGCCTAATCCGAGGCAGGATAAATGTTCAGCATTTAACTACCTGATTAGGAGCGTGTCCCAGTTCCTGTTCTTGCCCTGCTGGGAAGCATATTTCTCAAAGGGTTAATTAACAGCTTTCACACAAGCCACATTTAGCCACAAACACAAAGCCACACACATAAATAACGTCTAGGGCGGAAGATGAGGTGCAGATGGTTGGTGACTTTGCCGTCCAGAGTTTTCTAAACCGGTGTGAACCACGTCCTGCCAGAGCCCAGGACCATGACTCAGGGTCAGGCTTCGAGGCGGGCCAGGCCAGAGGCCCCGATGGCCAGCTCTAGGCTCTGGTGAAAGAAAATCTCAGGAAAATGGAGCACCGGGCCAAGGAGAGGAGGGTAGAGGAAGGCCAGCTGGGGAATGGGTCTGCTGGCTGGCCGGGAACCAGAGAGCTGAACAGAACCAGGGAGAACCGTGCTGCAGACTGGGTCGCAGCTCCCTGATGAAGGCTGCTAAGCTTACCACCCAAGGCTCCCCCGGGAACTTGGCCCCCAGGCCTGGGTCTGGCTCTGGGATACCCCGGCCTAAGGAAAAAGAAGAGTCTGGTCTGGCAGGCCAGAAAGTTTTAGAAGTGGCCCAATGGCACACCCCCTGCCTTGTGCTGCCTCTTTTATGGGTAAGGTCTTAGCCCACCTCCTACAATTGTGGAACACATCTGAAATGGGGATTGAACTCAGGACCTTGCACTTGCCAGGCAAGCACTTATTCCACTGAGCTATCTGCCCAGCCCTGAAATGCTATCCTTAATGCCAGTAGGAACATACGTCTTACAGTACAGAGATCAGCTCTGTTAGGGGTATGGGGTGGGAACCCAAAGCCCCCCCCAAGAAAATCAAAGCTAAAAAAGAGGGAGATGCAGGCAAATGTACACCGGACGCCAATGGAAAGGGGAGACAAGGGAGGATGAGAACGTGCCTGTCTCTTGCCCCATCAAGGTCTCTTGATTTATGTGGCTGCCCACGGGCCTCAGGAGGTTTTCCCTGCCTGGAGAGTGCCACCATCCTCACTCAGACCTTCCCTGCCTGGAAGCCAGCATGTGGGGTCAGGAGCAACTTAAAGGATTTGCCCACTTGGCCAGGGCGGCCCCCTAGTGGCAGGGAGGAGCCCTGCTTCAGCAAACTGAGGCAGTGCCCCTGTCAGAGGGCTGAGCCGTCCAAGGACCGTCCTCCTGTGCCAGGCTCCACACTGTGGCAGTGAGAATGCAAAGAAAGATGGGGGCCAGAGGGCCAGCCTAACGGGAGGGCTCTGTCCGGAGTGGCAGTTCCTCCCTAGGTACTTTTCCACCGTGTGGCTTTCCCTGTGCACACAAGTTTCATAGAGTTCGGGTGGGGGGAGGAGGGGACTGCCACCCCCCAGGGGGTCACTCCAGGCCAGCCCCCCTGCTCGGTGGGTGACCCTTCCTGATTTGATTCGGCCCCCTCCCTCAGCCACACCCAGCTGGCTGCTCCAAGCTCTGTACCCACCTCAGGGATGTGGCCCCTCTGAGCCCCCAGGGCTCCCAGACTCCTTCAGGGCCGGTTCTAGCTCGTTCTAGAAACCCCAAATGCACCATCATGGCGAGGCTGCGCCAACATTTCTGTTTTCTCAGAAGGATCAAAGCTCCACCCCACCCTGCCAGGAGGAAGCCGCTCTGACTCGTGCAAATAGCTACAGAGCATTTGGGATTTCACTCTGGTGAGAAATAAATACACAGCCATCTGCTGATGATGGAAATACGACTTAAGTAACTTTTTGGTTGGGGCTCCTGGGCCCGAGTCCAGATGGAAACAAGACTTTGTGTCTCAGTCTCTCTTGCACACGTTCAAAAAAAAAAAAAAAAAAAAAGAGGGGGAAAAAATAGTCGGTGGAAACTGAAGTTCAAAGTGGAGTGTGCTGAATTTCTTGGCCTGGGGAAGGAAAAATAAACACCCAACAGCGCCTCCTCCGCTCAAGTGTGCGTTATCTTGTTCATCCTGGCCCCAGAGGCCACTCTCCTCCTTCTCTGACCGGGAATTACTCCCAGCAGCCCCCACGCTCACCCTCGCCCTGGGCAGCTGAACAATGGTGGGCTGGTAAAGCCACGAAGCCAAGGCCTCTCCCTGCAGCCCCCAGAGGCCCTGAGATTGGGAAACACGAGGTTATTTTTAATGTGTTATTTGTCTACCAACTGCGGCTCTGTGGCCTGAGAAACAGCACCATCTGTGGGAGGTGGCATGAAGGCTTTTTTTAAAAACTTGCTCAGACAAAGCCACATTTTCGCAACTTTCAGAGAAATGAAAAAAGCAACACCATCCGAAGATGACCTCCTCCCTGGCGGGGCCATCTACCCTCGGGGGATTCTCCCTTGAGTGCCTGAAAAGCAGCCCCCTGCCACACTGTGGGGTCAGCAGTGACCACAAGCTCCCAGATCCGGGCCGTGGAAAGGGAGGACAGAAAGCCAGCCGGAGGGAGGAGGAGGAAGGGAGGGGAAATCAGAGGCGGGGACAGGCTGTGATGGAGAGGGGTATCCTCAGCTGCGGAGGGAGGGAGATGGCGCAGAAGAGTGGGGGGCTCACGCGTGGGAGAGACAGCTTTTCAGTAGCTCCCCACATCCCAAACCCTCAGAGGCCCAATGGGTGCCTGCGCATGGGGGTGGGGCGGCGGCTCTGTGAGCGCCCCCTGGTGGGCAGCATGGCAAGGGCAGAGGCAGGACTGGACTGGAAGCTTCCAATCGGAACAGCATTCTCTCTGCCTCCGGCGCTTCCAAGAGTGTTTCCAATAGGGACATCGCCCCACCCGGGCTTCAGGACCGTTCTCTGACCTCGGCCACCACGAAGACAGAGAGAAAGACAAACGGTCGAGAGGGAGGCAGAGGTGGAAGCAATCTGAGCAGGGGAGAGGTGGTGAAACAGAAAAAGCTCAGGAGGAGAGAGCCGGCCCCGCCCAGGACCTTTAGGGCGGATGGAGGGCTATGCACCAGGAAGGCCAGGAAGAGGCGCACCATGGTGTCTGGGGACTGGGGGAGCGTGGGCTGCGGTGTCTGGGTGAGGCCAGGCCTCGGGGCCAGTGTCTGTCCCCCTGCTCTCTCCCAGGCCCCGATAAACGAAGCAGCTCTACTTCTCTGCACCCTTCCCCCACAGCCTTTCCACTTGGAAGCCGACCAGCCATGGCCTGAAGTCCTCAAAATCACGGGCCAGGTTACATATCTCCTCCTTTAAACTTGTGGGGGTCAGGGATTGTGTCCCAGGGACAGGCAAGCCAACAAATGCATCACATTTTGTACCTCTCTCCCCCAGTACCATGGTCCACCACCCCTGGCAGTGAGATCTCAGAGGTCCTCCGAGAGGCCACCATCCGGACACCGCCCGTAGTGACCCGTGGGAAGCTGCTGTCCCTGTCCTGCTTCTACACTTCTGAGACCTGGCTCGGTCTGCCCCAGCTGGCTAGCCTGAGCCACACACTGGCCTGACGACCCCGGGTGAGTCTCTACACATCTCAGTCTTTGGATCTGGAAAATGGAGATAATAACTTCACTTGGTTATTGCAAAGATTTCTTGGCATAGTATAAGTCTGTAAGATGCTTTGCCAACGCCTGGCACACTGTGGGGACTCAATAAACGGTAGCTTTGATGTGTGCGGCACAGGGTCAATAAGTGACACTGTCGCTGCCAGTGTAGGGGGGCAGGGTTGCACTGTTGGGAAACACAGAACTTGCCAGAAGACTGGCCCGGCCTCGGCATGGGGAGGTACAGCCAGAGCAGCTGTTCAGGGGCTAAGGGAAGACTTTGCACCCTGACCTCTTGAGGTGGCCTGCTACTGACTCCAAGGACACCCCCAGAGAATGTGAGGGGCCCATCTGCTGAGGGATCCAGGGCTCCAGTTTGGAGGTTGAGCCAGTCTCCTGCCCAGCCTCAGATCTCTTACCATCCTGTACCCCAAGCCCCTAACACAGGACAGAGACAAACAGGCCCTGAAGGAGCACCCACCCTCCGGCTGCCCTAGCACCGTCATCAGCAGCTGCACAAGCAGCCACGCTGTCACTGCGAGGGGCCTGAGCGGCCCAGACCAGGAGAGGGGACAGCACCCCACCCCTTCTCACCAGGCTTCAGCAACACTTCCCTCAGGCCTGAGCTAATGCACAGGCCCTGGGGGACACAGAGCATATCCTCTGCCTTCTCCTGTAAGGGGTCCTGGCAGTCACCGCCCCCCCCCCCACCTGAGCAAGAAGGCTATGCTCTAGGCAGGAAGTAGGGGGATCAGGTGGTGGCCATGCCTGCTCGAGTGTCTCAGGAGACTCTCTGGATGGTTCTCTAAGAAACTAGTAGTCAGGGTATCTTGTGGAAGTGGGGGCAGTGAAAGGGGGCAGGGTGGGAGTGGGACTTGGACTCTCTCTCTCTGTCTCTCCTCTGTGTGTGTGTGTGTGTGTGTGTGTAGCTAGGGTCTCACTATGCAGCTTGGACCCAGCAATCCTCCTGTCCTAGCCTCCTCAGTGCTGGGATTTATAGGCGTGTGCTACCATGCCCAGTCTTGGTGGCTATCTCAGTGCACCTGGGGGTGGGCCGCTGTGGCGTGTGGTGCCGGGAATTGAACTCCGGTCCCTGTACTTGCCTAAGCACACAGTCCGCTAAGCTATCTCACCAGCCCTTGACGCTACAGCTCTTGATTACAATTCAGATTCATTCTCCAAGGGAGGATATTACCTATTCCCCTCAACTGTTCAACCATCATAAAAATGTGTACTAACATGACTTCTCCTGGGCGTCAGTTTCTTCCCTGAATGAGGAGGTGGGCTGTGTTCTCTCTGTTGACTAGGGTTCTTCTCATCAGCTGACTAGAAGTGGTGTCCCAAGAACTCAGAGGTATGCAGGGAAGCAGAAAGAGGAGAAGCCAAGAAGGACCAGGATGAGGGGAGGAGGAGCGGGATGGTGACAGAGGAGAGGAAGGGAAGGGAACGTGGCCGGGACAGCCCTCCCTGTCTCTCGCCTCGTCCTCAGGGACACACTGGGAGACTCACTGAGCCAACGTCCCAAGAGCCAAGCTGGGATCAAGAGAGTCTCACCAACTGAACAGTTTCCCTGGCCTGCTTCCTCAAAGAGCCGTGGTCCAGAGGAGCGATTCAGTCTGCCACAGATTCCAGAGGCAGGGACTACAGGGAGTTGAGGCCAGGGAATAGGACCCCTGGGGACCTGCCTGTGACCTTGACACCTGATCGAGCCAGGCCTCTAACCACCACCCCATCCTACGTCCTCACTCTGACCACCCTCCGGGACACTATGTTCACAACAGCTGACGAGAAAAGATCAGGACTTGGATCACAAGTCCCTGGAAGCCTGGGAGCAGCCACGGGTCCCTCCCTCAGGAGGCTTCTGTGCTGCTGAGCTGCCCAGGGGCCATGGGCAGCCAGAGATGGTTGAGCTTGGGAGTCCCCCAGGACCCTCCACCCCTAAACTTTCAGGGACCTAAGGCTGGGAGAATGAAAGCGCTTTTCATGGAATTCCAACAGGAAACCCACGGGAACATTCCTGCCTGAACGATTCCAACAGGAAAACCACAAGAACATTCTTGCTGGCGGTTCCAGCCGGGAGCTGGAGTCCATGTTCCTTTCCGAGGAGGCCGGTCAGCGCAAAGGGTGTTTAGAAGAGAGGACTTGTTTCACCCCAACATGGATCTAGAGACCTCCTGGAACTCAGGCCCCCAGGGTAGTGAGAGGTCACTCAGGAATGGGTCGGCCCAGTTCCTAGTTTCGCTACTGCCTGGGCTCAGTGTGACTTGCCACCTGGCTTCCGGAACGCCACAGATTCCCTTCAGATTACTGTCTTTTGGTGACAGCGCCCAACACTCTGAGGGCTTCTAATCAGTGTGAGGACCTGAGAGCAGGGAGAAACTCGCCCTTGAACCTAGCTGCCTAGAAATCATGGGGCTGGGGAGATAGCGCAGAGGCGCCCGCGCATGCCGGAAGAGAAATCTTCAGTAGCATGTGTGGCGACCCCTTGGCTGCCTGAGCCCCGTGGGCCTCCTCGAGAGCCTGCCTCGAATGATCCGGCCTGGAGAAGGTTCCCTGCTGCAGGAGCAGGAGCAGGAGCAGGAGCAGGAGGGCTTCCCCCAGGGACGGAGCAAAAATGCAGGAGAAACACTCCCGACCTAGGAGTCACTGAAGCCGCCTGCACATAGGCAGGTACCGCGGCTTTCATTCCCGAAGGCCGTCAGCTAGCGAAGAGACCAAGCAAGCTGATGGCCATTTCACAGCGGGAAGGAGTCGCAATCAGGGTTCACACAGGCTCCACAAGCCAACTGTTCCAGGCCAGCGCTTCGCTTTGTTAAAATTGTTCCATCATGGCAAAACTCAATCAGCATGATAATAATTTATTTATTTGTTTGTTTGTTTGTTTATTTTTGCTGGACTGGGGTTCGAACTCATGACCTTACACTTGCTAGGCACGCACTTGTGTCACGGGACTATCTCCCCAGCCCCTGGATGGGAATGTTACACCATGGAAACTGGCAAATGTAACAAACCCTGTCTTCCTTAGAGAGCCTGTACCCCTCCAGCTAGCCTAGAGGGAAGCTGAGGCCAGGGTTCCTGCCTTTGCTCTACCATCTGCCTCTAGGCCTTTGTTTCCTTCTATAATGGGTTTTCTCAACCCCACCTGCCTCAGACCACTACTGGGCCCAAGCTAGGAACTGTAGCTGGATGTGGCTGTACAGGGGCAAAGCCTTGCAGAGCGAGAGGCCATTGCTTGGGGTTTCCTAGCAGCTTCCTGGATGTCTGATCTAAATTTAGGCGCTTGCAGTCTGAGCTCAATCCCAGCCACTGCCTTTCCTTCCTTCCTGTGGGCGCTCTGTCACGCAGCGACAGGAAGTCCCTGCTGGAAGGCCCTCTGCCCTTTGTTGTTTGGCCTCCGAGTCTGTATGCATGCGACCTGGCCAGACTGGGTCCCCTCAGACGTTCTCTGGGAGAATCTAGCAATGGTTCCCTACACTGCTGGGGTTCAGACTGCCCGACCCCCACCCGAGGCTGTTCCCCTCCTATCCATAGTTGTGCCCACACTTTGCTCAGCTGCTGCCTGGCGTAGCTTGTTGTTTGACAGTAGGGCTCTGCAGGCCAACCTCTCTGGGTTTCATTTCTACTCGGAGGGCGACATTTGCTTGCCAACCCTCACAAGGCCTATAACAGAGTCTATGTGTATTTCTATAAGTAACAGATACTCTAGCAGAGTTAAACTCAGAAAAAAAAAAAAAAAAAGAGTGACTAGTGTCTTACAAAGAAGTCCTCAGGTAGGCAGCTCTTGGATGGACTTTACAACTCTGAAAGGCCTACAGCTCTCTATCTTTCCCTCGTGGCCACACAATGGATGCCATAGCTCCAGACATCACACCTTAAACTTCCTCCAGAAACTGCCACCTCCCTACTCTCTACAGCTTGACGCTAACTTTGGTGAGATGGTCGGCAACTCTGGACAAGCAAGTGAACTGGTTCCCGTATCAGTTGCCCGCTTGTGAAATGGGGGCTGTGGTGGTCTTCCTGTGAAGCTGCAGTGGGGATTGGGGGGGACCATCTAGGCTGGTCGCTTCCAGAATGCAGACTTCCCAGCCCACTTTGGTGCAGAGGTGGACTGGAACCCAGGGCACCACCCAGGCTTGCTTAAGAGCTGCTCTGCTCTTCTCCTCTGAGATGCTGAACGATGCCATCGAGAGGGCTGAACATGTCGCCTGCAGTCAGCCACGGTGCTCACTGATCTTGCTGAGAACCAGATCCCAGGGCGCAGTCGGCGGCCGCTCCTTAGCGTGTGGCCTCCCACGTCTCGCAGGCCGTGTCCTCTCCTGTCTTGTGGGTCCCCCTTTCTTAAAGGCTCTGCAAACTGAAACCCCTTACCATTTCCACTTCCTTGATAATTAGAGCTTTGTCCTGTTTTGTTTTTAAATTACCAGGAAGGTGAGACCTCACCCCCTACCCCCAACTCCACCCAACCTGAGACCAACCTGCTTCTGAGGAGATGTTCTACTGCAAGTCTCTGGCTGAAATGTGAAAAAAGAGAACAGTTTATTCCCTCTGTGTTCCCACTATACCAATGCAAAGAGCCTAGTCGTTTCTCTTTGTTATTATAACAATTTGTAATGATATAGGTGGGATCCAGGTATCAGGTGACTAGTTTAATTTTAAAATTGTACCTTCACAATAAGAGACACATTGCTAGGAGGCCCTCTCAGAGCCACAGTGAATGATCGTGAATGTCACATGTTGGAAAGCAGGCTGGGTCCTCATCTACCGGACCCGACACCGTGTGACTGACTCCCTGTTCTTCCCCAAAGCCAAAATTGATCACGAAAGGTGCACTTTTTTAACTGATTCAGAACATCGAGGCAGCTATGACAGGGTAACTAAAGGCACTGCTGTTTGTCAGGGCCACAGAAAGGGGACAGAGCAGGCTACAAAAGAACCCAGGGCTTGCCCGCCGCCTGCAGGCAAATCGCAGGGATCTAGCCTCCCGTCCCACGGACTGTGCAGATGGCTCAGCTCTGCTTGAAGGTGACAGGACTAGGCGGCTTCCTGAAGGCCCCTGGTCTCAGAGCCTGGAGCCTCGGTTCTCCTACACGATGGGGCAACCCTGCCAACAGCCAGGCCTCCACCCTCTCAACAGCTGTGCTGGGACAGGGTCCCGGTGCTGTGTCCCTAGCCCCACAGCCAGCCAACACGTCCTCACAGACCCTAAAGGCCAAGCTCGTCCTCTGACCCTATGGACTGATGCCTGAACAGGCCTCTCAACCCCCCAAGAAGCTCACATGAGCCTGGAAGAAGCAGACCAAAGATTTCCTCTCTGCTTTACGATAAGAAGGACGTAAGCCTCAAGAAGTCAAGTGCCAGGCTGTCCACCAGGAGGCCGAAGGGAACAGTGCGAATGTCTGCCCTTAGCTGATCAGCCTGCAACCTAGAAAGCAGACTTGGGACTGGGGAGATAGCTCCGTGGCACAAGTGCCTGCCTGGCATGTGTAAGATCATGAGTTCAAACCCCAGTCCCTCAAAAAAAAAAAAAAAAAAAAGACAGAAAAGAAAGTGGACCCGAGGATACAGGGCTGCTCCTCCAGATACCAACCCCTCCCACAGCTCCTTTGCAGAGGGAGGGTAGGTCTGAGGCTCAGGTCTGCCTGGACCACCACCCTGTGCCGGCTCGGGGGCTCAGAACAGGAGCAGGTAGGCTCCAACACTGTTTGCTCAGTGATGACTCATTCATCAAACTCTGCTCTAAGGGACATGAATTCAAATCCAGTCAATATTGCAAAAAGATAACCAGGTGGCTCTCATAACTGGGGCAACAGGTTTTCTGGCTTCAGGGAGAACCCAGCGATGTGGTGGCCTTCCAGTCCCTGGCTCTTGGGCCCCTTCCCTCCACAGCCAGCTTGGTTCTGCCAGCGTTGCATCCTCGTGTCCTTGGGCCGTGGCTGCTGCAGCCTGAGGACGTCTCCACCGACATCTTTCTTTTCAGTGTCTCTCTGTCTCGTAGCATCTTGCTTGAATCTTAAGAAAGACCAGGATCATGCCTTGGATCCATCCCAGAACCGACTGCTCGGCCAAGAGGACTGTGTTCTGGAGCTGGCCACTGGGGTCATATGCTCCTGTGGGGTGGTGACAGAAAGATGCCACATGAACCCTCACAGCTGGACATGGTGGCACATGCCTGTGGTTCTGGTCCTCTGGGAGACAGAGGCAGGAGGTTGGCACGTTCAAGCCCAGCCTGGGCACTTCAGCCACATAGAGGGACCCTTTCTCAGAATGAAAAATTAAAGAGAAAGAAAGAAGAAAAGGCTGGGCTATTGTTTGGTACAAAGGCTCTGAGTTCAATCCCCCTACTATGAGAAAGAGAGACAGAGAGAGAAAGAGGAGAGAGAGAGAGAGAGAGAGAGAGAGAACTTCACCAAGAGGGACCCTCTAATAAAATGCAAGCTCTTGAGTAGGCAATGAGAGGAGCGTCTGAGATCTCTACGTCCATCGGAGCTGGCTGAGGCGGTGCATACCTGTCACACCAGCACGCCGGGAGGCTGAGGCAAAAGGACCATCGCAGTGAGAGCCCAGCCCTGTCAACTCAAAACTTAGAGGAAACTTAAATACAAAATTAAAAAGGTCTGAGGAATGTAGCTAAGTGAAAGCCCAGGGTTCAGTCCTCAGGGACCCCTGTCTCCCTAAAGGCTCCAGAGGCCATCCTGCCCTTCTAACTATAGACAGAAAGGGCCATCTATGAACCAGAAAGTGGGCCCTCACCAGGCACTAACTCTGCTGAGAGAAGCACCTCTGTGGTTTAGAAGGCACCCCGTGTGTGGACCTGGGCGAACTGAGAGAAACACACCCTTCCCAGTCTCCACGTCCCTGGCCTCTCCTCTCCGGCCTCCCTGCCCCCCTTCCCTCCCCTCCCTATTTTTCTCCATGAACACCTCTTATCATCTAACACAACGCATGTTTTCGTTTATTTATCATCTGCCCGTACAAGGATGACCCTACCAGAGGCCGTGGGCTTTTGTGTTTGACACACTGCTATCCAAAAGATATATAGAAAGGCATATGGCATGTTCAAAACACTGTAAAAAAAGAAAAAGTACTTGTGGGCTGAAGGAACAACTGAATAGTTCAGCACATTTCTGACTAGCGGCTAACAATCAGCAGTGCAGAACGGGGAAACACTACCATCTGGTGCCTGACACTTGAATTGCACGCACAAACTGGGGGTGGGGCACGAAAGTTTCCAGATGCCACCTTGGGCTTTGCGTGGCTTCACAAGTGTGCAGGGGGTGTGACTCTCGGTCCTCAGAGTGCTCCACCCCTGCAGAGACCTTGTGACACCTGGCCCATTGGGTACCTCATTCATTAGGTACTAGGGGCTTACTCTAACGCTCCTAAAATCAATCTACCCCTTGAGAAGATGAACTATCAGGGAAAAAACCAAAACAATACTGCAGCCCTGAGACAGAAGGAAGAGAGCACATATGGGGCAGGACTGACGGGAAGGACAGGGGGACCATGAAGAAGGGACTTGAGCAGGACCAGGAAGCGAGGTCTACCTCCAGCTTGACTCTCAGCTGCTTTAAATTTATTTATTTTTATTTTTATTTTATTTTATTTTATTTTTCTTGTTTCAGAACTTTTTTTTTTTTTTTTTTTTTTTTTTTTTTTTTTTTTTTTTTTTTTTTTTTTTTTTTTTTTTTTTTTTTTTTTTTTCTTGTTTCAGAACCTTTATTTGTTTATTCACTCATTTTTTATGGCCGGCTCAGCCGGTCCCGAGGGCAGGGCTGGCGCAGCATGTATTGAACCGCGGTCCCTGAAGCTGCCCAAGCTTTCCCAAACAGGCGCTTTAGACCACTGAGCCATCCCGCCGGGCCCCAGAACTTTTTGTTTTTTTATTTTATTTTTATGGCCGGCTCAGCCTGCCCTGAGGGCAGGGCTGGCACAGCATGTGGTGCCGGGGATCGAACCGCGGTCCCTGCAGCTGCCTAAGCTTTCCTAAGCAGGCATTTGAGATCACTGAGCCATCCTGCCAGGCCCCTGCTTTGGGTTTAGACTAAATGGGTTTTAGACCACGAACTTAACCTAGACCTCAAATCCTACCTTTGCAAAGCAGGGACCCAAAGGCCGTGGAGCCCCCCACTTCTGGAGTTAATGCCTAGGAAAAATTGCTCAGCCACTGCCCCGAGGCAGGGCTCCTCTGTCAGGAGTCAGCTCATCTCGCATGGCAGGGCCTCTCTAGCATGCTGGGCAGCTCTGTGCTCCTGTTCTCCTCAGAGCCTCACCAGGCTCCAGCCCAGTGTCCCGAGTACCTCGGCAACTGCAGCCCCACCCCCATCCCAGCCCGACACACACGTACAGTGTTCGAGCTGCTCCCCAGCAGGCTCAGCACTGACCCCTGCCTCCTTGGGGCCCCTGTTCTCTTTTCTCACTCAGGTTGGCAGCCCTGATTAACTGTCTTGCCTCTGTCCAGAGCCTGGGCCCAGGCAGCAGGGGTAGAGCTCCCTGCAGATCATGCCAGCCTCCCCTCAGCTTGGTTCAGCCCAGGTTTATGGAGCATCTTCCAGCCTGGGGCAGGCATCAGAGACCTTGGACCTCTACCCCCACAGGGCCCCTGGAAGATGAGAGACACAACCAGTGCAGACTGCAGCACACTGGCTCGGTGTGAGGCCTTAGGAACCACCACCTGGTCCCGACTCCCTATGCTGGAGTCAGATGGAGTGGCAACGGTATTCCTTCTCAGGCAGACGCTAGGGAGATGTAGACCCAGCTACCTTGTGACGCTGGGGCCTAGGACACTCAGGGGACCCACAGAGACCCACCTTTCCCCTCTCCTTTGCTTTTCCTGCTCCCATTAGAGGTTCCTCCTCTCTCTGAGAGTCAGCCCCCTCGGGGTCCCAGCTCTGCTCGCTGCCTGCCTCCTGGGCCTGCTCTCCTGTCCCTCCCTCCTCACAACTGCTCCCTTCCTCCTGGGACCATCTTCCCATACAATAATTATAATAATAGACCCTTCTCAGCACAGGATCATCACCACCTTACCTCCAATGCTCACTGTGACGCTGACAGAAACGGGGAACTACAATTCCCATAATGCTCCTGCCCAATGGCTCTGGCCTGACATTTGGCCGATGGAAATAGAGAGCTTCCTCTTCTTTTCCTCCTCCTCCTCCACCCCTCCTTCCTCCTCCTCTTCCTTCTTTTTCCTCTTCTTCCTTTTCCTCTTCCTCCTCCTCCTCTTCTTCCTCTTCCTCTTCTTCCTCTTCTTCTTCTTCTTCTTCTTCTTCTTCTTCTTCTTCTTCTTCTTCTTCTTCTTCTTCTTCTTCTTCTTCTTCTTCTTCTTCTTCTTCTTCTTCTTCTTCTTCTTCTTTTTCTATTTGGTACAGGGTCTCACTGTGCAGCTCAGACTCATAGTGACCCATGGAGAGTTCATTTTTAAGCCTAAATTCTGATCAAGAATTTTCTATAAAAATTAAGCAAACAACTTGACCTGTGCTGTGCATGTAGGATGAATACCAAATTTCGAGAGTCGTGAGAGAGCAGGAGGCCGTCCACCGCAGCGGCAGAGCAATGCCTAAATCAAAGGAACTTGTTTCTTCCAGCTCTTCAGGCAGCGCTTCTGACAGTAAAGTTGACAAAAAGTTAAAGAGGAAAAAGCAAGTTGCTCCAGAAAAGCCTGTAAAGAAGCAGAAGACTGGTGACACTTCAAGAGCTCTGTCGTCTTCTAAGCAGAGCAGCAGCAGCAGCACAGATGTTAATAGGTTTCAGATTAGGAAAATGAGACGTGGCAGTGTTTGAGGCTTTAAAGGGAGCCAGTTGAAGGAGCACATTTCTCTTCTTTTCTTCCTTTTACTTATTTACTTATTTTTTGCGGGACCAGGGTTTGAACTCACAGCTTTGCACTTGCCAGGCAGGCAGTTGTCTCATGGAGCTATCTCCCCAACCCCTGAAGGAGCAAATGTCTCACATTGATGATGCAGTCAGGAAACTGTAGACGCTGAGCCACAAAAACCTGTTCTGCTGTAGTTATTGTACTCTGTCTTTTTTCGTTGGCTTTTGTTTTCTAAACATTGTTTTCTGAGCTGTTGTATATTTGGATCACAGAACAATTTGTAAGATGAACACTTTTTTAATGTCCATTATTAAAAATGTTCTGAGTGGAAAAAAAACCCACCAGATTTTGAAAACTTTGTGCAAAAAAAAAAAAAAAAAAAAATTAACTTTATGATTTTTTAATAGGTTTGTTTTTGGGTTTTTTTTTTTTTTTGTGGTCTTTTTGAGACAGGGTCTTGATATGCAGTTCAGGCTGGCCTTGAGCTCACTTTTTGTAGTCCAGGCTGGTCTTGAACTCACACTGATCCTCCTGCCTCAGCCTCCCAAGTGCTGGGATTGTACGTGTGCCCACCACACCTGGCACTTGTAATAGTTTTATATTAAGATATTTCAACATATTAGATTAAGTAATGAACACTACTAAAGTTAATCTTGTATGCTTTAATACTTTTAATATACCTACTAGACAATTCTAGATTGTATACATAAAACTCCAATTTTATTTTTAGTACACAGAGCTGGGTTAAAGTGCATTAAAGAAAAAAGTGTAGACAGAAGCTGTGTGTACAGCTAAATAAAAATCATGGGATAGGGGCCAGGGAGATAGCTCAGTAGAATAAGCACTCGCCTGGCAAGCGCAGGGTCCTGAGTTCAGTCCCCAGTGCCTCAGAAAATAAACAACAAAAACAACAAAAAAAATCATGGGAAGCCGGGCATGGTGGCGCACGCTTGTAATCCCAGCACTTGGGAGGCTGAGGCAGGAGGATCGGTGTGAGTTCAAGACCAGCCTGGGCTACAAAAGTGAGCTCAAGGCCAGCCTCAACTGCATAGTGAGACCCTGTCTCAAAAAGACAAGAGAGAGAGAGAAAGAGAGACTCATACTAACAGTGACAGGCATAGTCCAGGCGCCAAGCCGCTCTGAGAGGACCAATTAAGGTCTGGTTTGGGCTCCTGCTTTCTTCAGCCTTTTCTGCTTGCAAAAGTAACCTCTTTTGCTCAGCTGGTTGGAATACTTTATATTTTGGACTGAAGCGTTGCCCAATTCTGGAATAAAACAAAAAAACAAAGCCAATTAAGGTCGTAAATTGTTGTAACTTTGGCCTTTGACAATGCAAAACCCCCCATAGCCACATGGGACAATGGATAAAGTCACAATGTTGAATGTGGATTCATGTAACGTGAGCAGTGCAGGCCCCAAGGGACGGGTGCTTGAGAAGAAAAGGTCCCTGAGGCTCCAGGGTGGAGCAGGAAGGCGGTAAGGGTGGTGGGGGATGAGGGAGGGGAGGGGGGAAGGAGAGGAGGACCCTTTCAGGCAATGGATTGGATTCTGTGTGCTAAGGAGGGAGAAATAGCTCAGGCCTGGCAAGGTGGAGTGGCCACGCGTCTCCAGCAAAAGTGAAGGGTCACAGTTTCCACGGGTCTCCAGTCAGCCTGCACGCACTTGACCCTTTGGGCCAAGGTGTTGGTCTCTGAGCTCGGCTCCCGACTGAATTCTGGGAACCAGGTACCAACCTCTCCAGGGCAATGGGTTGGCCTGCGATGCCCTGGGCACAAGGCAAGCTCTAAGCCAGGCCC
>PVJA010006038.1:36323-75682 GCA_004027025.1 Myocastor coypus
CTTTACGATTCAGGTAAAAGAATCGTAAGAAGCCTTGGAGGTGGAAATCCCGTTCCAAAGTAGGGATCCTTGCAGTGACACCCCTCGCCATTGGATGCAGCCTTTGTGCTCTAAGTGTAAGCAATAAGGAGGACAAAGACGCCGCAGTGCTGGGAGGATTCACAGGACACGCCAGCTGCTCCCGTGTGCCGTCCACCGGGTAGGTCCTGGGATGACCAGAGTGACCGGTGAGCAGCAGGAGTGAAATTAGGACAATGAGACCGGCAGCGAGCCCTGGAGGACTGAGAGGAGGGTGAAGGGAAAATAATATTTAATGAAGAAGGCTCAGGGCATCATAGTGCATCCCTGTAATCCCAGCACTCTGGGAGGCTGACATAACAGGTGACAGATTGGAGCCCCGTCTGGGCAATGTAGTGGTGGAGCAAGGCGCTATCTCAACATTACAAATAAAATAATTAAAAGGGCTGGGAGGGGCCCGGCAGGATGGCTCAGTGGTCTAAAGCGCCTGCTTGGAAAAGCTTGGGCGGCTTCGGGGACCGCAGTTCAATCCCCGGCACCACATGCTGTGCCAGCCCTGCCCTTGGGGCGGGCTGAGCTGGCCATAAAAATGAGTGAATAAACAAATAAAGGTTCTGAAACAAGAAAAAAAAATTTAAAAAAAAAAAAAAAAAAAAAAAAGGCTGGGAATGCAGGTGAAGGGTGGGAAGGCTCTTGGCTTAATTCCAAGTATTGCAAAGATGAGAGAGAGAGAGAGAGAGACAGAGAGAGGAGAGACAGAGCCAAAGAGAGACAGAGAGACAGAGACAGAGAAAGAGAGAGGGAGAGAGACAGAGACAGAGACAGAGAGAAGGAAAAAGGATGTGGAGGAAGAGGAGAAAGTTGAAAGGAGGAGAAAGAGGATGAGGAGAAGAAGGAGGGAAGGGAAAGGGAAAGGAGGAGAAGGGGGAAGGTAGAGGAGGTGGTGGGAGGGGAGAGGAGAAGAGGAAGAGAAAAAAGAAAGGAAGAATCCTTTCAGGGCCTAACCTGACACCTTACCGTTGTTCTCCTAACCATTTATTCGTCACTTACTGAGCTCCTGTCTCTATTTCTTATCATATAAATAAGAACAATAAGGCCTGGTCACAAGTGGCCATCCCATGTCACAGTGGACAGGAATGTGTGCTAAACCTACAGACCCTCTGTATCACCCAGGGTTAGGTTAGGGTACCAGCAACAGCAAATCCAAAATAATGGTGGGTTAAGCAAGGTGGAAATTTATTTTCCTCTATTATAAACAAAGTCAAACATGAACAGCCGAGGGCTGGCGTAGCCATTCAGCAATCCTTCAGGACACAGGCCAGCCTCAGTGTGTGGCCTCTGCCTCATCAATCCGAACAGCTCCTCAGCTCAGCCGCGGTCATCCTAGCCTTCATCCCGAGCTCAGCCACGTTCCCGTCCCTGCTCAGGACACCCAGCGCCTAAGCTGGGGTGGCTTACTTTAGCTCCTGGCTTCAGAGGACCTGGCCCACCACCGTCTCTGGCTTCAGGGCAGCAGTACGACAGAAAGGCCTGGGGAAAGAAAGCTGCTCTCGTCCTGGTGACCAGGAAGCAGAGAGCAGGCGAAGGGGCCAGGAAGAAGAATACAGAACACGGCTTCCCAGGTCAGCCTCCAGGGACCTGGCTCCAACCAGGCCCCGCCTCCTCGCACCCTAACAGCGCGTTCATCTGCGATGGATCTACTGGAGAGTGGCCCCACCACCTTCCAAATACAGGGAAATTGGGGGGCATTTTAGGCCTCAACTACAGCAATCATCATGTTCTTCATCATGATCCTCATAATTGTGTGAATAGTCTTTTTATTGTCACTTAACTGCAAAGAAAAGCAAGGTACAAAAAAGTTAGGTCACTTCTTCAAGGACCTCATTGGTGGCAAGGTCAGGGTCTGAACTTGGGCAGTCTGACCTCCGAGTCCAGCTAGAGTGTTGCCTTAGGTACTCTTCTTTCCTTGCTCAGACAAATACCCGACCCACAAGCTTAGGGAAGGAGAGGCTTATTTAGCTCATAGTTACTGGAGGTTTCATAGTTTAAAGCAGCCTGCATTAGCCAGGCGTGGTGGCGCACGTCTGTAATCTCAGCACTCGGGAGGCTGAGACAGGCGGATCGGTGCAAGTTCGAGACCAACCTGTGCTACAAAAGTGAGCTCAAGGTCAGCCTGAACTGCATAACGAGACCCTGTCTCAAAAAGACAAAAAAAAAAAAGCAGCCTGCATTACATAGCAAGATCTCAAGGCACTGTGCCTCGGTGTCCAAGATGATCCGCTCTATACCTCCAGGAGAGGCTGCCAGGCCTGGGGTGGGGAGCGCGTGAGGCTCACGCTGTCAGTTTAACAATTCCTGCCTCTCTGGCCCCGCCCCTCAAGCCCTGCTCTGGTCCTCTGGCCCCGCCCCCTGGGCCATGTACGTCACAGCTCTATGAATTTACATGAGGCTTTCGGGGGACAACTAGATACAAACCATAACAAGGGTTCTCCCTTTGAGGACTCTGGCCAGAACTTAGTCACATGACTACATTAGTTGCAAGGGAGGCTGGCAAATGCAGTCTTTATTCAACCTAGCAAGATGGCTGGGAAAATAGCCCTGCAGCTTAAGCACCTGCCTGGCAGGTACAAGGTCTTAAGCTTGATCCTGTGTACAGAAAAAAAAGCTCAGCTGGGTGTGGTGGCGCTTGCCTGTAATCCTAGCACTCGGGAGGCTGAGGCAACAGGATCGGTGCAAGTTCGAGACCAGCCTGGGCTACAAAAGTGAGCTCAAGGCCAGCCTCAACTGCATAGCGAGACCCTGTCTCAAAAAGACAAAAAAAAAAAAAAAAAAAGGCTCAGCATAGGAAGAAACTGGAAGTTCTACTGCTAAGAAAGACAGGGAAGTAAATGTTGGTGGCCATCTTGTAGTTTTTGGAGGTGGATCTCTCTAAATGAGTCTTTTCACCCAAACTAGGGGACCTGGCAGAGGGCCCAGCTCCTGCCTATAGAGAGGTTGGCTAGAGCTCCTGAACTGGGACCAGCAGAGAGTCCCTTTTCCACGCTGGACTGTGGCCTGTACCCTCAGCACCATCTGCAGCCCATCTCAGCCCTGCCTACCTATAGGACAACCAGATAATTTGCAAAGAGAAAACAGTGAGTAAACAGAGTTCCAGACACAGGGCCAGGCTGTCCCGCTGCCACCACCTTCCTGCCCTGGGTGTGGGAAGACCCACCCACATCCTCCAGAGAGTGCTACTCCCAGACCCAGCATGCGTGCTAAAGGCTGCTGGTGGTATCTGGGAAATGTGGTGGTACAAACAGGGGAGGTTGGTACAGCCTAGGGGGTGGGAAGGCATGTACTTGGGGGGTCACGGGCCTGATACGGGAAGTGGGATCCATGGTCAGTCATAGTCCCAGGCCTTTCTCATCACTCCACTTGACCTGCGCAGTATCCAATGAGGCAGGGCCATTGCCTTTATTTTTTTCAGTATTGGGAATCGAACCCACCACCTTTTGCACTGAACTATGTTAGCCTTTCTAATTTTTTTATTCCAAGACAGTCTGGAATCCTCCTGTCTCAGCCTTAGAGAGTAAGGGAATGACAGGCATATGCCACTACCCTTCGCTTAGATTCCAAGCTTTTTTTTTTTTTTTTTTAATTTTTTATTTTATTTTATTTATTATTTTTATTCTTGTTTCAGAACCTTTGTTTGTTTATTCACTCATTTTTATGGCCGGCTCAGCCCGCCCCGAGGGCGGGGCTGGCGCAGCATGTGGTGCCGGGATCGAACCGCGGTCCCTGAAGCTGCCCAAGCTTCCCCAAGCAGGGGCTTTAGACCACTGAGCCATCCTGCCGGGCCCTCCAAGCTTTTTTTTGAGACAGGGTTTCACCTTGTAGTTCAAGATGGCCTTAAACTCATTCTGTAATCCACATCAGTCTCAAATTTGCAGAGATCTTCCTGCCTCAGTCTCCTGAGTGCTGGGATCACAAGCGTGTGCCCCCACACCTGGCAGATTCCCGACTCTTAACCATCATTTGGGTGTTCGATGTCCAGCCTGGGTCTGGAACACGGGCAGGGAGAGGACGGACAGAGGCGGTGCTGTGCATCCGAGGTGGGCCAGCAGCACAGAGTCAGTGGATGCAAGGAGGATCGCGGGCGTGGGGAGGGACCCAGTTTCTGGAACAGCTGCGGCACAGAGGTTCTGAGAGCAGGAGGGAGCAGCCAGACTAGAAAGGATGGGGCTGCCAATCCACAGCAAGGAGCACAAAACTCCTTTGGAGACACTGGGTAGCCATTAAAGCTGTTTAAATTAGAGTTGGTGTGATGGTCCTCGTGTGCAATTCCAGCACTCTGGGAGGCTGAGGCAGGAGTGTTGAAAGTTCTATTGCAGCCGAGTCAGTTCAGCAACCCAACGAGACCTGGTCTCAAAATTAAAAAAAAAAAAAGGAGGGGGGATGATGTAAAGGATCGAGCAAACACGGAGTGAAGGGCCACATTTGAAGGCTGCTCTGCAGCAAAAGACCCAGGGCCGTTAGGTCCCCTTGGAGTACCTCCCTCACTTCAGACACGCCCATCGCATCCTTCTTGCCGCTGTGGGAAGCAGTTCTGGACTCCTCTTTGGTGAGTATCTGTCGTTGCGCTGTTGCGGTTGCTTTGATGTCGTATCCCCTTCCCAGCGGCTGCCTCTGAAGGCCCTCCTTACTCTGAGGGAGAGCTGGAAGTCGCACAGGGCCGGATCCAGTAAACAAGGCAGATAAGGCCCCGTGGCGAGGCTCAGGGCC
Source organism: Myocastor coypus (assembly GCA_004027025.1). Classification (NCBI taxonomy): domain Eukaryota; kingdom Metazoa; phylum Chordata; class Mammalia; order Rodentia; family Myocastoridae; genus Myocastor; species Myocastor coypus. The sequence continues at coordinate 41,106 of PVJA010006038.1, forward strand.
CCGTGGCGAGGCTTTATGAGCCGGCCTTTCCACAGTCGGCCAGCACTCGGCAGCAGTGCTCCCCTTGGCTTGTATCAAGCCTTGTAAACACAGGAAAGAGGACTTCCAGAACTGCTTCAGGGATGGCAAGAACGATGAGTTAAGGGCGTTCTAACGGAGGGGGATGGTTCTGGGAGGCCTGCGGGTCAGCGCGTCCCTTAATACAGCTTAAATCTTTCAACATTCGCTGTGTTTTACCATCACACCTTGAGGCTTAGGCATGAACGAAGCTGTTACGGCTCAGTGTTTGATCCTGAGAGGAGAGGAAGAAAAGGAAAGAAAAAGGCAAAGAGACAAACAGGGAGAGAGAAAGGCAGACAGAGGGACCTTTGCTACCTTCTCTAGCTTTTGAGAAGTTCAAGGGCCCCTCTGGTGGGGGTGGAGGGCAGGAAGAGCAAGGCTGTAGCTTCTGTTGGGCACCAGCCCTAGGCTCCCTGTGAGCCCCCCCCCCCCAGCCTCGCACTCCCAAGTCTCCCGGCCCTGAGGATCCCCAGAGTCACACAGTTTAGATTTATGGTGGAAAATGGCCCCAGGGACTAAGGCAACCGCAGCACTGCTCACAGACAGATTCTAACTTGTCATTAAAGCACCTCACTCTGTCCCAACAGCCAAGCGCACTCATACGCGCTCATACCCTCCAGTGAGAAGTCAGGCCTGCCCGGTGATTGGCCTCTCGGCTCAGCGCCCTTCTTTAAGGAAGCCCCATGGCTTCAGAGCCAGGGTCGCAGCAGTCCCCACTGCCACGTCCAGAGGCAAGGCTGGCAGCCGTGTAACTGCCTGCTGGAGTGAGTGAGGGGGTCCTGTGCGCAGGCCCCATCCTCCCTGGAGCAAATTCTTCTGAGTTGGGTAACAGTGGGGTTGAGCTTTGCCGTTGGGTCTCAGGGCTGTCATTTGAGGGCCTTGTGACTTGAGCGAGGCCCTGGTCTGAGGTCCTTCCTCCATATGCAAGGACCCACCAGTCCCATTCAGAGAAGCCATGGTGATGACTGGCGGAAGCAAGGAGCAGCCTTGGGCCTGAGGCCAGGGACATGGCCCTCACTAGAGTAGAGGGACTATTGCTACCCAAGGTCCCCCAAGCTGTCCTCTTTCCCCAGGACGGGAGTGTAGGGTCCTCCACAGGAGGAAAGGACACAAGACAAGTCCCTTGCTTTTCTCCTTCCCAGCCATGGACTGGGAGGGTCCCTCTTCCCTCCTCCCCCCACCCTCTGTTCCCTCCCTCCCCATTGGCAGCCTCTGCCGTCAGGCAGGCCTCCTGGACTTAGAAAACCTTCCCAGCATCTCCAGTAACAGCACTGGGTGAGGACCGACCTAGGGGAAGAGCCCAGTGCCCACTGGAGCCCCAGGTGTCCTAGGCAGGTGGAATGGGGCGCCCCCTGGACCTGCGGGTGAGAGGAAGGCAAGAGGGGGTGCCTGAGCTCTTGTACGGCGCTCTCAGCCACTGGGCCACCCGGCCACCGATCCCTTCCTCTGTGTGTGGGTGCGCTGCGTCGTCGTGCTTTTCTCTTCTGTACCCTTTCCCTGACTCCTGACACTTGACCTTTGGCCCTTGATCTTTGACCCTTGACCATGCCAGTGTAAGGAATCTGTGTAAATATGGAAGCAATTGACTGATTTTGAGATGAGGCAGAGTGTTTCATCCTCCTGCCTAACATTTACCTCCCTGAGCCACCTACCTTCTCGCTGCCAGCTCAGGTCTCCAGCCTCCCTTTCGTTCCTGACACGGGTGTCACCACAGTTAACTTTCTTTGCTGTTGTTTCTTACTTTCAAAATTAGTACTAGAGCTAGGATGGAAAAACAGTTAGGGAGTTTATAGTGTCATGGTGACATGGAGATTCTCAACATACCCTCTCACACTTCCCCCACCACCCCCAGAGGGAGACGTCCTCCTCCTGCCCACCCCAGGGTGCATCAAAGGTCGCCATGGAGGCAGAGAGGTTGGCTATGGTCCAGGGCCCCCAAGGCCCTGCCCTGGACAAGGGTCACCAGTCAGGGTGGTGAAGGCCCAAAGCACTCAGCCACTCTGGAGACAAAGGTGGGTCCTGGGAGGGGGTGGGGTGGGGCCCAACTTGGGGTTGGCAGGAAACTGGATCCTTCTCCAGGTGGGTTTTAGGGTATATAATTAGGGCGAGGAGCCTGACAAAAAAGTGAGTCATTTAGAAACAGGGTCAGTGTAGGATTTTTAAAACTGAGGCTCTGGAAACAAGTCCTACAGCCATTCACAGCCCCCCAGGAAACAAGTCCTACAGGCATTCACAGCCCCCGAGGTGGGAGCCCTGGCTAACCGTGACCCGCTGCAGCGGGGGAGGAGGCTGAGGTGTGGGCCTGCCTGCTGCTACCGACCCCTTCCTGCAGTTGTCTTGCCCTCAGCTGACCCGGGGCCCTCTCTCCGGCCTTCTGCCCCGGCTTCTGCTTTTAGTTATTTCTAGGCCTATCTCATGTCCCTTGAGGGCCACTGGTCCCCTCTGAGTCATCGCTGTCTGTGGCTTGGTCTCCCTGGAGTGACTGAGCCAATGTTTAGCAAACGGAAGCAAATTCTCCGAATGGATCTTTTCCAACTCGCTGGGGTTTGCTGTGTTTGCTTTGATTGGGAGTTTGTGGGTGGGGTGGGCAGAAGGCTATTGTCTTTGGGTCTTTAGTCCCAACCATAAAGCTCTGTGGGGGTGCCCGGGCCTGGGGCCTTAGGCCTTTTTCTTAGTGTAGGAGAAGCTTCAACTTCAAGAAGGGTTGTAAACAAATTCCTTGTTATCTGCTTGTGAGCTCCTGTGGAGCTCCAGAAGGCTCAGAGTAGTGGAGACTCCAAGGAGCTGGATGGAGCCATTGATGTGAGCACCCCAGCTTTGGGGCTAGAGGAAGGAGATGATTGGACCCAGTGATTTATTTCAGTGATGGAGGAAAGCAGTCCAGCAGATCCTGTCAGGGTCAAACTTAGCGCCTCAGATGAATGAGCCAGGGCCCCTCACGACGCCCCATTCTTATCCCCAGAAGGCTTGCCTGATAAACTTTACAGATCTTCCAAAAGTGGAGGCCAGGGTCCTTCCCACACTCACCCTGGTCCACGCAGCCCCCTTGGAAGCCCTGTCGGGGCCCAGGAGGAAACCAAGAGTGTGCCACCCAAGATGAAAGGCTTCCTGCTGATTTTGTGGCTCAACAGAAGCCATGTTCTTTTTTTTTTTTTTTTTTTTTTTTTTTTGAGACGGGGTCTCGCTATGCAGTTCAGGCTGGCCTTGAACTCACTTTTGTAGCCCAGGCTGATCTCGAACTCACAGCGATCCTCCAGCCCCAGTCTCCCGAGTGCTGGGATTACAGGCGTGCGCCACCACGCCCGGCAGAAGCCATGTTCTTGATTGTCCAAATAAACAGCTCTCAGCCTGGAGGCCAGGACACCCCGAAACATACCACTTCCACTTCCAGCACCAACGGGGTGCTGTGGGGATCAACCCATTTTCCAAGTCACAGCAGGTTCTCAGTGGCATCCAGTGGACCATGGCAGCCAGCAGGGAGGACTGGCAGGGGAGACTCCCCAACTCTAAGGTGAGAGACCTGGGTCTCTGCCCTTGCCACCCACCGCCCATCCCTTGACCCTCCTCAAGCTGCTGCTTCTTCCCCCCCGGGGCCTTGGTTTCTGCTTCCAGCTGATGGGAGAGGTGGGCTAGCCCTGTGGTAGTTCTCCAAGTGTGCTATCTTCAGGGATCTGCATCACAAGTGATTAAATTAGAGCCCTCGACCCTAAGGCACACCACCAACCCTTTAAAACTTTTTTACTTTGAGGGGGTATCTCCCTAAGTCATTAAGGTACCCAGTGTTAGGTTCTGGCCCCAGTATGAATTGCTGAATTGCTATGGTGGTCATCTAACATGCCTGAAGCCCTTAAGACAGCAGCTTATCTTCCCAGAGTCCACCTCTCCCCTTCTTCTCCAACCCAGCCCAAGGTACAATTTCCTTTCGCCTTTCCCACCACCTCAGAGAAGACCCCATTCAGCTCCTCAGGTATTTCTAAACATCCCCCTCAAACTCCACCCTTAGCAAAAGTCCATAAAAGCCCTAGCTTTCTTTGTCTCAGGCCGGAGGACCCCCCTGACTGTCTGCCCCTTGATCCTGTCCCTGTCTCTGGAATTAATAAAGGATTCTTTTATCTTTCCTATCTCTTTACTGCACTGCCAAAAAAACCTATCACCCAGTCTGGGTTTGAACTCATGGCTTCCTGCCTGTCTGGGGACCATAGTCATGCGCCATTGTGCCCAACTTGTGCCTTGCTTAATGAGACTTTTTTTTTTTTAACCTATGATGACTATTTACGTCCCAGGAAGGTGGCACTATACCCTTGAAAGTACGTCTACCCTCCTGTCAGAAATGGTTCCCTGTTTGGCCTGTCTGGACTCCTGTGTGCACTGCCATTAGTGCTGCTGGAGCTCAGGGGTCACCTAAACTGTGGTCTTGGGGCTCCCACCTGGGGGGCTGTGAATGCCTGGAATCTGTTGTGGTTTCTGGATATGTGCTAAGATTCAGCTAGCCCCCAATGTCTGCCACAGGGGCCCCCAGAAAGACCACGAGGTCAGCCCCAGGAGACTTTTTTTTTTTTGTCTTTTTGAGACAGGGTCTCGCTATGCAGTTGAGGCTGGCCTTGAGCTCACTTTTGTAGCCCAGGCTGGTCTCGAACTTGCACCAATCCTCCAGCCTCAGCCTCCCGAGTGCTGGGATTACAGGCGTGCGCCACCACACCCGGCTCCCAGGAGACTTCTGAGGTTCTGAAGGAGGGCTGAAAAAGAGAAGTCCACACTGCCTCTGAGGACCATATCGAAAGACCTCTGTCACCTGGGTGACGACGCTCCGTGGGGGAGGAGCAGTATTTGGCTAAACCCGACCCTGTCTCCAGGTGTTGACATGATCAGCGAAGACTGTTCCTTTTCCTTCCAACTGGCTTTAAGTCATGCCTACCAGTCCGCAGGATAAGAGGCTATGACTACCCAGGGCATGAAAGAGCCGAAGCACAGATCTTAAAACATTCGATGCTGCCTCAGCTGTGTCCCACAGATTGCGCTCTGCAGAACCTTGACCCTGCACACGGGGGAGGTGAATGCGGGCCTCCTGTCTAGGGCTCACCCCCTTCCAGCCTTACTCACAGTCAGCTTGCCTCAGGCCACTTCCTCATGGGTGCATAAAATCCAGGATTGGATTTTGTCCCAGATAGTCACCATGGTGCCTGGACTTAGGCCCCCTTGGTCCCCATCGCTCCACATATATATATGTATATATATACCTCAGTGCCTTTATTCTCCCCGTGGGTTGCACCGGAAGCGGTAGCTTGGAATGGATGCTCTGCAATTCTGATAGCTTTTCCAACTGATGCCAATCTATCAATTCTGATAGATTACCAACATGGCTTCCTAGACTGAGACAAGAATGGGGAAGGGCTCTCTTTAACCAAGCCATTTAAACATTTCCTTATAAGCAGCTTTAGAGAAACCTCCAAGGTGAAGGTCCCCCTTAGGGACACCTGCTTCAAGGGCTGGGTTTCCCTAAAAGGAATTCTAACACAGGCCAGGCTCCCCGGCAGAGATCCCAGTTCCGGATCTTCTAGACATCTGTGGACTCTTTTGACTGTCCCAGCTAAGGGGCCTGGCCTCTGATCTTCAGAATATTGTTTTTCTGGAAACAGTGTGTATAGGGTTGGGAGAGGCCAGCTCATAAGCTGAGACCATAGGACAGGCTCACGTCCCAGAGAGCTGAGGCATCAGCCTGTCCCAGAGCACAGAGGGACGGCAGGAGTCAGAAGCAGCAGGTGACAGGTGAAGGACCGTCGCGGCTCACAGCCTCACTAGGCTGCTCCAGCCCCAGCTGGACCCAGCAGGGCTGCTGCTCATAAGGAGAGGCAGGTGTCGTTGGGGTGGACCCCGAGCTCAGGACCTAGTGCCGCTCCTTCCTGGGCTTGGGGCCGCTTGGGCCACAGGCTCGTCTTCACTGAAACATGTCCCCTCCCCCAAATCTCTGGGCTGTGCAGTGGGGTACTGGAGAGGATGGAGGATTCAGTGGATACACCTGTCACAAAACACCAGGAAGGCTTAGGAAAATCTCATTTCAGACCCAGAGCCGGAGTCTGTCTGGGCGAAGTTGATCCCGTGATCTTGCCCACCAGGCAATATTTCTGCCTGGCTTCCAAGAGGGAGTGGGACAAGCCCTGGAGACAACTGTCCCTGTGAGGGCTGTATTCTTTTAAAGGGACAAGCCCCCTGAGTTCAGTTTGGATTGATCCTCAGACATCTCCAACATAGTTGCAATAAGACAGGGGCAGGGGCAGAGGTGGCCCCGCCTTCTCGGTGGGCAGCAGGACCATAGGGCCGCTGCTCCAAGGCCTCACTGCTCAGGCGCTGGGCTGGGGTTCAGTGGCTCAGGGGCTCTGCCTCCCCAGGGAGCTGGCTCCAAATGCTGCCCAGGTGACCCAAAGGCCTGGCCTGGACATCTGTTCCTGGTCACTGTAGACTGAAAGAAGCACAGAGTGCTGGCCTGTACCTGCCAGTGTTGGAGTCAGAGAGTTCAGACAGGGACAGGCACATCCCGCACCTCCATACACTCGGGGCCCTGAGGGGCCCCACTGGGGGCAGGGATCCCTCCAGGAAGGGTCCAGCACACACACCTGCGCCTACCACAGTGGATTCAGCTCACTAAACCAGCAATACAGTAACAGTGACAGACAAGGACCAGAGTCCCTCAAGTCACACAGCAGCCAAGTGACAGGAAAGCTGTGTGTGACCTGAAGGGAAGGAGAGGGGGATCAAGGTGACGTTTTCCTTTGCTTTGTTTTCCCTTCCCTTCCCTTCCCTTCCCTTCCCTTCCCTTCCCCCCCTCCCCTCCCCTTCCCTTTCTTCTTTTCCTTTCCTTTCCTTCTCTCTCCTCTCTCTGTCTCTCTCTCTGTACTCAAGATTGAACCTTGAGCCCAGCGCCTTTACATGCAGCCACATCGCCAGCTCTTTTTAAAAAGATTTTTGAGACAGGAGCTTGCGAAGCAGCCCAGGTAGGACTCCTTATGATCCTCCTGCCTCAGCCTCCTGGAGTGCTAGGATGACAGGTGAACACCATCATGCCTGGCTGGAAAGTAAGTTTTTTTAAACCAAACTTCAGAAGGAAGGAATCGTTCTCAGGACACACATACAAAAGAAAACATTCTAAAATTTAAATTTTATCTATTATTATTATTATTATTATTATTATTATTATTGTATTTTAAGGGCAGGGCCAGCACGGCAGGCCCAAGGATTGAACCCTGACTTCTGTACCTGCTTGTAGGTGCCTTAATCCACTGAGCTATTTGGCTGGCCCCCTGAGAATTAAATTTTAACAAGGCTACTCAGACCCCTGTCACAGGGAACCCCCATAGGTTTCCTGCTGGTCCCTATTCCCAGTGAGCTGTGCCAAAGAGAAGTGGCTCGTAGGACACTTTCCCAGGCACATGCAATAGCTCGACATCTTTCTGGGGGTCTCCTGAGTAATGGGGTGTCCCACCCATCAGTCTCAGCTCTCTCACGGTCCACAAGCAGAAGGTCTTCCAGCAGGTCATAAGCCTGTGCTGTCTCTTTAAGATAGTATGCTGAGAGCTTGTTTTCTGAGAGATTTGTTTAGGTCTCAGTGGGAGGAAAGGAAGAAGATAAAAGCAGGCTGGGATACTACTATAAAGAAAAAAACAAAACAAAACAGAAAAGCTAGAACGCAGAGAAAGCAAGATTATAAAACTAGTTCCAAGGGAGAATTTATTCTTGCAGCAAGGCTTCCCACTCTTGGGGACTATTTCAAAGTCAAAGAGAGAATTCTTGCAGCAAGGCTTCCCACTCTTGGGGACTATTTCAAAGTCAATCCACCATGTAGGTTGAATGGAACCAGGCATTAGGGAGCCCACGTAGGTGTGGGCACAGGTGCTACAGGCCTCCCGGGATGCCGAGAGTTTGACCGCTCGGGTTGTTCCACCAGAGGCAAAGCCTGGGCACCAGGGCTATGGGGCACCAGCTCCCAGCCTAGGAGCCCTGGGAGGCCATCAGCAGTGTCCATAGCTTCTGAAGGATGGGGATCCAGCAGGCCCACAGGAGGCCCTGGAGATGTGAGGTGGGCCAGAGTGCCTAGCCTTGGGTGCCCGGTGACTCTGTTTCTCGAGGACAGAGGCCACGGCTGGTGACCAGGCAGAGCAGCAACAGAGCAGGAGTGTCACTAGTCTAGGGGCCACGACAAGAGAGTCCAGGCCAGGCCAGAGGTCAGCCGGCAGGTGAGCTTGTGGCGCTCCCTCAGCACAGCCTCTCAGGAGGCAGCTTAGGGCCGACAGCCATCGCATCCACCAGCGGGCCAGGCAGCATGCACACCTGTGCTCATACCCGCGGATGCTCACATGCCCCATGCCCCCTTCCCGAGCGGCCTGCCCTGGGCCATAGCCCCACTGCAGACCCTGAGATGCCTGCTGGCCCCTTGAGGCAGGTCAAGGTGGTGGGTCCGGCTAGGGACACTGTGGCTCTCTCAGGGGCTAACCTGGCCCCAGGGTTCTCACAGCTGCTTCTCAGACTATGCTTCCAAATGCTGTCCTGAGAAGTTAGAGAACAGCCTCTAAAGAGGAGGACTCAACCCACAAGCCATCCTGGGGTGCAAGGATGAAGACCCAAAGAATGGAGCTGAGGTCCCGCAACCCCTGGGCCCTTGGGCTCTTCCCAGCCCCTCTCTGCAAGACCACGGCTCTGGAGCCTTGGCCCTAGAGTAGGCCGCCTGTCTCCACTGCCACATGTCGCCAGAGAGCTATTTCTTTAGGAAAAAGTGGCACTCCTCATGATCAAACCCCTGCCCCAGGATACTGGCAGGTCATAACTGGCCTCAGAGGCACCAGGGAAGCACAGCAGGCATGTGGCCTGCTTTCTTCTGAGGGAGCCCAGAGCAGCTGCTGCCCTCCCGCCCGGGGTGGGAGCCACATGGGTATAGTACTTCTATGTCGGCTGGTGCACCACGCTGGAAGGCTGGACTGGGTTAGGGGAGCGCAGAAAGCACTGGTGGGTCGAGTCAAAGTCACAAGGATTCCAGAAATCTCTCAGGAGTGCTTGCAGGATCTGGGTTCAAGTCCCTTTGCTCAAAATCTGCTCTCCCCCATCCCCCAGGGCTTTCAGGGTGCTCCAGTCAGGCCCGCTCTTGCTACAGAAACCAGCTTCTGTGTGTGCGTGTGTGTGCGCGCGTGTGCAGGCGTCCCTAGGAGCAGAGCCGGCTGGGGGAGGGGAGGAGCCCTTTGTCAACATAGACATCCTGAATGCTTTTAAGGGCCTGCAGCTGGATGAGTAAATATTTTCCCTTTCAGATGAAAGGTGCAATCATCACCGTTTTTTAATTACTTTAATTAGAAAAGATTGCCTTAATCTTTTACTTATCTGTGCTATTGTGGGAACTGCCAGAAAATCAAGCGCAGGGAAAAACAGGTGGAGCTTGACCTTTGCTCCAAGCATCTTGAGTTTCTTCTAGGCTGGCAATTAAGAAGAATGAGGGGAAGTTCCTTGTAGAATCTAGGAAACGCACACACAGGAGCGTAGCTACTCGGACTCACTGGCCTAGGCTTTCACACACACACACACACACACACACACACACACACACACACACACACGCATGCACGTGTTTGCAGGAGTGGAAAGAACAACGGACCCCAATATGGTGAACCAGAAAGTTCTAACTTTAAAGCGGCATTCCTCTGCCCAACCCTGAAAAGTGGCCTAATGAGTTTCCCAGGGTGGCCTAAAATGATTAATTAAGCAGACAGTCCCTCACCCCCTTCCCAAACAACGGAAACCATAACGGTCTGTTTGGGGAGGGAATAGCACAGCTCCGACTCTGGGGGCCGTTGGGGACGTGGTGTAAGAGCAAGGAGCCCTAGATAAGGGGCGATAGCAACGGCCTGTAACGGCCACCACCGAGGCTACTGAGCTCAAGTTCGAGTTGGCAGGGCTGGGCCTGGGGCAGAGCCTCCCCTGCACCTGACTTCTGGGATCCTCGGCAAGATGGCGGAGTAGTCCAGGCCATCTCCTTCTTGGGGGCTCCTCCAGGGTACATCCCTGCCGGATCTCACTATGGGGCTCACCAGTGGATACTGGGCATGGGCTATGGGATCTGCCTGGCTGTGTGTGTGAGGCAAAACAGCAGGCTGCCCCGCTGAGGGTGTGGGCCCTGTGGAGGCTTCCAGATGTACTCACACTGGGGAAGCTGCTCTGTCTTTCCAGTTTCCGGGGTTCCAGGGCCCAGCATTGATTATTCCGTGTTACACAAACATATGAAGGGTTTCCGGGGCGGGCGTGTAATGAATAAGCGGTGGTAGAAAAAAAAAAAAACAACCCCCCAAAAACAGGCCCCTAGATCTACCAGGGGGTTCTGATTTATTGTTCTGGAGACCTGCTTTCTTCATATACCTCAGTTTTCTGCATCTGGAACCTGGACCAGCCGCTCACGGTTGCGCTATGGCTGTTTCTCTTGGGCTGGCTGGGCTAAGTGCTGCCTTCTGCTCTCCACAGACGAAGGCCTTGCCTTCCTTCCCAGACGGCTGTCCCCCCCCCCCCCCAAGACGGGGCCAAGAGCAGGGACACCCAGCAAAGCATTTGCAAGCTTGTTAGCAGGCCTCGCAGAGGCAGAGGGCGCAGGGGCTCCGCAGCAGGCAGGGCTTTCCTTGGCGCCTGACAGGGTGGGAGGAGGTGGAGGCAGGGAGGGAGCAGGAGACATTGACAGTGTTTTTTCCTTTCTGAAGCTTCCAGGTGCTGGGCGGGGCTTCCAGCCAGGCCCGAGGTGTGTCTGTACATGCGCCCTGCTGTACAGGTGCCTCTCCATGCACAGGTTCCGTCTGTAGGCCTGCCCACGCCCTCGGTACCCATGTTCGTATGTGGCTCTCCCAGAAAACGACTCTCATCTCTACACAACAGTCGCTAAAATAAACCTCCTGGAAAAACTTTCACAGCCATTTTTTTTTTCCCTGTCCCTGGCACAGGCAACTAACACCAGCGGGTCTCCATGGTCAATTTAGGAAGCTTGGGAAAACATCACTGGTAATTAAAAGTCTAGAAGGGCCTCAATTAGGGCACTGTTCCCCCTGCCAGGCCGGGTCCCAAATCCCACTCAGCAGCATTCCTGGCCTGGCTCGAAAAGGCCTTTGATTCACACCAAATGTTCAGTGGCCACACTGTGCCTGCCCTGCCAGCTGCTTAGGGCACAGGCCAACTCGCCCCCAAGGCCAGAGACTGTGTCGGCACAGTCCTCCCGATTCCCTGATGGCTCCATAGTCTGGAACTCCCCCCTAGGGGAGCCGGCCCTATCTCACAGGAAGTGGCACCCAGCCCCCTCCAAAGCCCCTCCCCACGAGGTGACGCTGCTCCTGTGAAGTTAAAGGCTGAAGGTCAGACCTGACCAGGGGCAGCTGCTGCCGCTGGAGCAGGGTGGTGCTGAGGTGCAGCAGCAGCACCTGGCAGCCCTTGTCAGAGATCACCTCCACCTGGGCAGAGGCCACCTTGGATGTACAGCCCACCTGGGGATGAGCGGGGGCTCAAGTGCCATGTTCCCTGTGTGACAGAAGCACCGGGCACAGGGCGTCCTGGCCAGGGACCTCTGTGTCAGCCCAGCTTCCCCTCCCCAGGACATGCACATGCATGCCACCCGCACTGCCTGACTCACACAGACATGCACAGATGTGTCCTCCCGTTCACAATATCCTCACACGCTCACTCCAAGGCCAGCGTGTCCTCGATGTCTCAGGTCACAGCCACCCACGGCTCATGTAGCTCCACTGGCTCCTGGGGACACCCGTTCATAGTCAGGGACACAGCTGTAGTCGGCCACTCATGCCCCTGCAGATCATGCTGTCTTTTGGGGTTCTCCATCCTCAGCCATCCTGGCCCTTGTTGGAGTGGGAGAAAGGAGCCAGCCCAGGTCAGGCCCCGAACTCCACAGGCTTGGGGGTGAGAATTGCCCTAGAGACACGGTGGTGGTGGTGGTGGGGAGCCTAGGAGTCAGTCTCTGCGGGTCTCTACCTGTGTCCAAGGGAGGAACTGGTCCCAGCAGCAGGGCATTGGTAGGGGAAGGGTTACAGGCTAACTAGAAAAAACAATTACTAACGGGAAAGGCAGCACATTCCAGGCCTGCTTAGCTGGGCCGCCAGGGCCCGTGGGTGGTTCTTGGATTATGCATTTCCTTGAAAACAAAAAAGAGAGTTCAGGGCAGTTCAGCTGAGCCCTGTGTTCCACTCTAGGGCCTTCGTCCGCAGCCCCGGGCACCTGCATGCCGGCACACACGCACAGGCTGTCCCACTGGCGGGCCAGTCGGCCACTGGGAAAGTGAGAACATCCCCAGGAAAGCCTGAAGGCAAAGGGGGGCCAGGCCTGAGCAGAGATCAGGCAGCAGGGAGGCAGGCCGGGCCTGCAATCTATCTCCCTCCCGCAGGGAGCTGTGCGCACTCCTGCCCATCCCCTCTCTGGGGCTGTGTGGAGCCCGTGCTGTTTCCCTGCCCTGTGCCACTCCTGAGGGTTCACGGTCAGGCAGACCTATTCTCCCCTCTTTCTCCTGGAGGGGGTTTTCTACTCATCTGCAGTCCTGGGTCCCAGTACTTCTGTCCATCTGGAAAGATCAGGTCTCCTGATACCCCCTCTGGTCATCACATTCCTACTGCAGTGTGGGTGGCCGAGAAGACGTCAAGCGAGATCCTGCCAGGGTGAGTTGCTTTTTACCCAGGATGGAGATGGTCGCATCTCACTGTGGATCAGGAGGAGGGGAGCAGCCATCTTGACCGGAACACCGGAAGCAAGTCCAGTGGCCTCTGAAGCTGAGCAGACATAGTCTTCTTGTTAGCATGCACCGTGCTGACTGCCACTAAAGCCCTACGAGCAGGCAGAGGAAGCATTAGGGTCTCTGTCATGGTTGGGAAGACAAAGAGTATGAAAAAAGGATCCAACCATTGCGTAGGTGGCCTCCTCAGAATTCTCTTCCCCTCCGAGGCTCTCCGAGCAGCTGCCTCCTTCCTGCCTTGTAGGGCTCACCTAACAGTACCCTGCCCCCACAAATCCTGTGTGCCCACCTGTCTGAGGGAGGTGGTCCCTAGTGGTCTTGTTCTCTTTCCACTGGGGACATGTTGATTTGGCATGTACTTAGCTGTTGTCTGTGTTCCCCACCAGACTATAAATTCCTACAGGAGCCGGGCATGATGGCACACGCCTGTAATTCTAGCACTTGGGAGGCTGAGGCAAGAGGATCGGTATGAGTTTGAGACCAGCCTGGGCTACAAAAGTGAGCTCAAGGCCAGCCTGAACTGCATAGCAAGACCCTGTCTCAAAAAGACAAGAAATAAATAAATAAATTCCTACAAGAAAAGGCTTGACTGTTTTATCTACCAGGTATCCCAGCACCGGGGACAGTGCTAAGCACACAGTAGGTGCTCAGGAAACTTTTTTTTTTTTTTTGTCTTTTTGAGACAGGGTTTCACTATGCAGTTCAGGCTGGCCTTGAGCTCACTTTGGTAGCCCAGGCTGGTCTCGAACTCACACCGATCCTCCTGCCTCAGCCTCCCAAGTGCTAGGATTACAGGCGTGTACCACCATGCCCGGCTAGGAAACTCTTTTTGAATGACTTAAAAACTGAACCATCATAGCACTGGTTTAGGTGGAGCCAGGTTCAGAACCCAGGCCTGGGCATGCAGCCCTGCAAGCCAGTGCTTGCTGCCCTCCCTGGAGTTCTTCATGACAGAGGGCCCTCCATTCCTGTCCTAGGATGCACCGAAAAAAAAAAAAAAAAAAAAATCCAAACTTTAAAAAGAACAAAACCAAAACTTATTCTACATTTGGACTGCATTTTGATATTGGAAGAAGTAACACTCGGTGGACAGGGTGCACCGAGGTATTGTACTAGATGGACCCTCAAAGGAGGGCCAAGTGCTGGCCCCTGCGTGCCATTTGGACAGGGTGTTTCAGCCTCTGTCCCACTGTTCCTAGGCCTAGAGCTGGGAATGTAGAGGTCACGGCGCACCTCTTTAGGACAGAGTCGGAGAAGGACCCTGGGGAAGCATGTTCGGACTGCAGACAGGGAGATGCTGCCAGAGCTGGGGGCATCAGGGAGAGCCCCAGCAGGAGGCCGGCCTGGGCTGGGAAAGGGGCTGATCAGGTCACACAGGGAACAGCATGTGCAGAGGCAGAGTTTGCCGAGGGCCTGAGGAGGCCGGAAGTGGACAAGGAGTTCTGGATCAGGAGGTTCAGCCAGAGAAAGGGCTGGAGGCGGGAAGGGGCGGGACCCCAGAGGTAAGGTCTGCTTCTTAGAGAAGCCGGGGTACGCTGGGTAAGTGCGGGACTGTCTGCCGGGCCTTGAAGAGGGAGCTTTGCATTTTAGAAAGCTCAGGCCACGGGAAATGTGCAGAAAGAGAAGGAAATTAGACCAGACAAGTTAGGAGGCCGTGGCCACCGCCTGGGCTGACGGGTTAGATGTAGGCTGCACGGCTGTAGCCGAGGGGACGGATGTGGAAGACGCTTAGGAGAGAGTGGGAGAGGTGTGCGAGGAGCTGACATGGCGGACGAGGGCAGGGCCGTGGGGCTGAGCGCCAGGGTTCTGTCTCTTCTTACCGTGTGACCTCTGCAGAGGACAACTTAGGTGATAAGGAGAAGCGTTTGTCCACAAGTAGGGTCCCTGAGCTGGGCCTCGCTCCCTTACGTTTCCTGTCTTTGCTGTTGAAGAAAAAACCGTTCTTCCCTTCTCGGTTTACTCTGCGTTTTGAGGGTCGCAGAGCAATTTGTCCAGCCAAGGTGGCTGTGGGCCTCAGGAGTGTTCACCGCCTACTCAATTCTCAGGCCCTTTCCTGAGGCACTCAATAATGGGAACCCCCCCTCCCCAATTTCCAACTCCCTCTCCCACGTGGGTGCCGCTATTTCCCCACTTTTGCCGTCTCTCTCCACTCTACCCCAAGCCACGCAGCCTATCCCTAGAACTCCTTGAAGAAGTTCCAGGCGAGAGGTCTGTGAAGAAGAACCTAGAACCAGCCAACATGGCCGGCTCATCTCCCCCAGCGCTCCTCACACTGGCCACACTGCCAGTGGCCAGTTGCTAGGGGTCGTCTGTCTGTCCCAGAGGCCTGTGCTCAGCCAACCTCAGGTGTCTGCACTTTGCTCATCCCTAGGGCAGCCCTGCCCACTCCTCATTGCTGTTTCTAGTTTTCTTTCCCTTTTTCTCTCTGTTGAGTCACCTCCATACAGGCAGGAACCACTCCAGCCTCTGCTCTGGCCAGCCAGCCTGTTCACCAATGTGGAATCCCTGTGGTAATGACGGTGCCCCTGCTGGGAGTAGGTGAGAGGCGAAGTGGCCCCACAACACAGAGCCGCCCAATGAGGCCAGGTCTTGGCCCCTGAGGATACTGGGAGAAAGACTAGTGTGCCTCGAGCCATCTGTGGGGCTTAGGACAGAGAAGCAGCCCCTGTCCAGAGGCATCATAGGCCCCGCTTTGGTGCAGAAGTGGAGACTCAGGGACTCCAAGGAGAAGACGCACAGCAGGTCTAGGCACAGAGCTGGGCACACGAGGGACACCTGGGACCTACTGAGTCACAATCCTCCCTGTACATGGAGAACCTTCAGGGGCCAGAACCAGAGAGGCTGGAGGGGCTGGAGGGGGGATCAAGAAGCCCCCTGCCTCAGTTCCTCTGGAGCCACCAGGCTGCCAGCTATAGCTGTGTCCTCCTTAAAGGCTCTGGCAGCAGAGCTCCTCCCTAAGTAGGAGGAGGGTCCTGGAGACCCCTCACATCCGCAGTGACCGCCACCTCTGCATCCCTACCAGGCTGACAGTTCCCACCCTGGGCGAAACTCAGTCCTAGGGCAGGGATGCGTGTGGTGCCCAGAAGTTGGCTCAACTGAGAGGGAAGGAACCAGAGTACCTGGGCTTCCCTGCTGCTCTGCCTGGGGTTCTCCTGCCCTGGGCCTCAGAGAACGAGGATAGCACACACACAGCTAACCCTCATGGCTCTCTGCCATGACCCCATCCCCTCCACTACCCCCAACCCTCACCCCGGGCCTGGCCCCACTCCCGCTGACCTTCTCTGGGGACTCTTCAGGGTGACCCAGCAGAGCTCTGTGTAGAGGTGAAGACCTCCACCTTTCTTGGAATATCTGGTGCTTACTAGAGACCAGCCCTCCCCCACTTTTTAAAGTGTGTATAATTTGAGGGCAATGTGATCCATATGTTTCTGATTCCCTTGCACTCAAATCATCAAAATATTGATTTTTAAGAGCCATTTGATGTCTAAGGAACCTTTTTAATAAGCTTTTAAAGCTCTTTAAACCCAGAGCCTGGAGCCAGTGCCAGGGCCCCGCTGTCCGCTGGCCAGAGCACCCACCCCTCCTTCCTTCAAGAATATTTTCGGCAGAACCTCCCTCCCCTTCGCAGACCCACCTCTGCCAGGCCTCTCTGCTTCCTTCAGAGACACCCAGGGTCCCAGAGACAGTGACACTTCCTGTGGTCCTGAGGGGCCCAGCCTCTCGTTCTCACAGGCCTCTCAGAGGCCTCAGCAATGCACTTCTGAAATACAGACCAAGAGGAGAAGGCACAATTTTTACTTTTAAAAGCTTTCATTTTTATGATATGCAAGCCAGATGTGGTGACATAGTAGTCCCAGCACTTGGGTGGCTGAGACAGGAGGATCCTTGAGAGTTCAACCAGCCTGGGCCCAAGATCAGCCTGAACTGCATAGTGAGACCCTCTCTCAAAAGGACCAAAAATAAAGTAAATAAATAATGGCTGAGAATAGAGCTCAGGGAGAGGTTTAAACCCCAACACTGAAGGAAAAAAGCAAACTATGATTTATTCATCCAGCCTCTGCGAGATGACAGGTCATGTCCCATGGCACTCCTTGATACATGGTGTTTCTGATTATTTCCTCAGGATACATTTCTAGAAATAAAAAGGCTGAGTCTAAGAGTGTTGGCACCTTCCAGTCTCTGTGAGCAGGAGACCACATGATGTTTCTTCAAGACAGGGGGAACTTCACAGCCCACAGGTCTCCCCACACTGTTGGAGGGAGGCTCCCTATGTGTCCACACTGACACTCTGCGGGCGCTGGGCCAGGGAGTGCGTGGGTGTGGATCCCAGAATCTGCTTTTCACTAATTGCGAAAGCTTCTTGTTTGCTCCGTGCCTCTGTTCTCTCAGCTATCCCTTGGCGATGATGGTGGTACCTGCCATATAAATTTATAATGTTGATTACATGAGATTGGCGACAGGGACCACTTGGGGCAGTGCCAGAGGCACAGCGCAGGGTGTCTCCTCCCCCGCTCTGCACACCCACACACCCTTGACCTTCCTTCTAGTGCTTGTTTTTCCTGCTTAGATGTGGGCTCCACGAGGGCAGAGCTTAGGTTTATCCATTTCCCAAGGCCTACCACAGAGTCTCAGCCACTGCAGACATCTGCCCAGCCTGGGCTGAACAGAACAGGATGGAGTGGGGTGGACTGCGCTGCATCGGCTGGGGGTGGCTCTGGCTCCCTAACTTACTAACATTCTATTCCCTCACAAAGAGTAGAGATTTGCCCTTTGAGAGCGTTATGGTTTGTCTCTAGGTGTCCCCCCCAAAACCCAATGCAGTTCATGGTGCAGCTGCTGGAGTTTTGATTGATTACTGTCCTTGTGGGTACTTTATTTGCTCTAGGGCAGGTAATTTGCATTACAATCTAAGGAGGGGAGAGAGGCTGCCTGAGCTGCTGCCACTCCCTTTGCTCTGTGCCTCTGCCACGTGCCACTCTGCCTTGGAGCCAGTCGAGTATGGACTGAAACTTGCACTAACTCTGAGCTAAATAAACCTTTCCTTCCTTCCTTCATTTTAAGTGTCAGGTATATGTCCCAGCAACAAGAGAGGAGTAATTGAGATAGGACAATTAAAAGAACGTGCTGTGGGGTCAGAGAGATAGCTCAGTGGCTTAAGCACTTGCCTGGCAAGTTAAAGTCCTGAGTTTGATCCCTGGTACCATAAAACAAACAAACAAACAAACAAAATTGTCCTGAGGCTCAAAAGGTAAGTCCTTGAGATGAGCTCTGAATCTTAGAGATGACAGCATTACTTGTGGCACCCTTGTGGCGAGGCTGGGCGAGTCACTTGTTCTGGTGGGAAAGTCCCACTGTGACCAGCCATGCATGTGTTGGTTCCCATGGGCCAACCCTCACTCAACTACTCGTCTTGGATTTGTTCTTTCCTTACGTTTTCTCTTTTTGGTCTTCTTGAGACACGATCTCACTATGCACTTCAGGCTGGCCTTGAGCTTGCTTTGTAGCCTAGGCCAGTCTTGAACTTGCAACAATTCTCTTGCCTTAATCTCCCCACTGCTGGAGTTACAGAAGTACACCACCACACCTGGCTCTCATCATTCCTTATGCTGTCAACCAAGAAACCATCTGTCCTTCCCTTAGTCTCTATAGACCCCGAGGTTGGAGGCAGAGTGACGGTCCTGCTTCTCTTGGCATGAGAGTCTTGGACAGCAAGAGTTCTGCGGGTGATGACATCCTGCCTGCCACTGCCACTGCTCTGGACACACAACCAACCCAGAGCAGACCGAACATAGGCGTTGTCACTCACGGCCTTTGGCTCCTCCAGAAACTCCCCATGGCCTGGACACCCAGAGATAGACAGGGCCCAGGCTCTAGAGAGGGTCCTCATTGCAGGAGACCAAGCAGAATGGGGCTCTCACTTTCTCCTGCAGCCTCACACAGGTGAGCCCAGCTCTGCCCCCAAAGTCCCATTTCAATCCAAGTCAGGTGAAGTTCCACCCCCAAATACCAGTATTTTGCAAGGCCAGGCCCCAGGCTCATGCAGGATAGGTGCCAAAATGGACTGTCACTGAGATTCAGGGTAAGGAAGTGTTCTGATGATCTCTGAGGGACCCCCACCCAGCACACACCCATTCCTCACCAGTGACACTTTCTGTCCTTATATTTCATTGCAAAAGAGGCTGTGTGTAGCTCTCTACTATAACCTAATTGCTCTGGTGTGCATGGGTGTGCTCACATGTGTGTACTTATGCATGTGCATTTGTGTATGTATATTGTTAGAACATGCTTAGAATTTAAGTTCCTAAAGTGCAGAAGTTTGTAGATTAAGTTTCCCTGGGCTCTCCCCCAGGTCCTCCACACAGGACCAGGTATGAAGCCGCTACTTATTAAATGCATGAATGAATGCATGAAGACAACCCTTAACCTCCCCAGCCCCACCAGGCTGTGCCCTGGGCCTTACAGCAGACATCAGGCTCTGTGGCTCGAAGTGCCCTAGGTTGTATATGATATCTTGTCCCCTTCTGCTGCTCAGTGAGTCTCTCTGGACAGTGGGGAAGTAGAATTAGGTGATGCTAAAGTCATTTCTGGGTGTGGGCCCTGCAGGTTCCCTTCCCAAACAAAGCCTGCTCCCCACACCAGCCGGCCCCAGCCCTGAAGATGTAGACAGAGCTCATGAGATGTACAAAGGCACCAGTGTAGTTGGGATGGGGCAGGGGTGCCTTCTGCTCCCTGCTTCATGAGGCTCTGGGCTGTTTTGTCAAAATTCTTCAGGAAAGAGAAGAATGGTGGATTTGCTAAAGCCCAAGAGGCAGGACTCTCTGGGGACCAGGATTAAGGCTGTCTCTGTGGGTCTCCCTGGCAGCCAGCTGCTGTCTGGGAACTGGCTCTGGGGCTGAGCCTCCCTCCTGTTACCATTGCCTCTGCATACCCTCGTGCCATTGTTTGCATTCCCTTTGGAGAGCCTCGCCACGCAGAACAGATCCCCAAGGAGCAAAGGGAATTTACACAAGTGTGTATGCCCTTGCCAGCCGATTCTAAGCGAATTTCTTTCTTCAACAATTCCAGTGTGGGAAAGAAAAGAGAGCCTTCAGCCTTCCAGTCCGGGCAGACCTTTTTTAACCCAGACCAATAAGACCACTGTCACCAGCAAACTGGGGCCAGCATCCAAGGGCCCAGCTTTCTTTCCTCCTTGGAGGAAACCCTCGAGCTTTGCCTGCTCTCCTGCCACAGATGGTGATGGCTTTATGGATTGGCCCCCAGAGGATTATCTGGATTTAGAAGGGTCAGTTCGGGGTCAGTAAGTCTGAGAGGACTGAACCTTATTCTATCCTGACAGGGTGGGCAGAGGGATCTCTGGCTCCTCTGTATGACTCCTTCTCTCTTGGAACTGTTTATCTGCTTACGGGAAGAAGTCTGACACCTTCCAGTAGGGCCTGGCTCTGCACCCCTAGAATCCAACCTGTCTTGCCATTTTTTTTAACACCATAGTAACAGAGTGTTATAGAGAATGAAGGATGATTCTGAGCAACTTATATAATACCTGTAATCAAAGGTGTTTTGTTTTTTTTTTTTTTTTTTTTTTGTCTTTTTGAGACAGGGTCTCGCTATGCAGTTCAGGCTGACCTTGAGCTCACTTTTGTAGCCCAGGCTAGTCTCGAACTCGCACTGATCCTCTTGCCTCAGCCTCCCAGGTGTGTGCCACCACACCTGGCTTGTAATCAAAGTTTTAAAATTTCTGACATCCTAAAAAAAAAAATAATAAATAAATAGGAGGAGGGATAGTGTTTCAAAGATAGATGAAATGATGTTTTATTTTAAAAAATAAATCATTGGAATTCATACCAAGTAGAAATTTGGGGCTATTCTGGAATTGATTAGGGGAGGATGATAACAAGACTGGCATATTGTATAGATCCCTTGTGGTATTTGGCTGCTTCTAAGGCGAATGTGGGGCAGAATCTAGATTCCAGATGCTCTGTCCAGATTCTTGGGTAAGTCCGACACCAAGTCCTACAAACAGTACTTGTGAACACCCGAAAGAATCTATTGTGTTCCTGCTGAGACCAAGGGCAGGACTTTGGACCAGGGAAATTGAAGCGATGTCCTTCTGCAAGTTTTACTAGCTCCTCTTGGGAATTCTGTTTGTTCCTTCTACGCAGCCTGAGCCCAAAAGTGGTGCAGGCAGGGGAAATTTTGAGTAAATATCAATGTCTTGCTTTAGTGATGATCTCAAATAAATAAGGACACCTGCTGCTACCATAGTAGGTGGGGATTTCTCTAGTAAAAACACAAAGCTGAATGACTTTTTAAAATGGCCTTTGACAAAAAAGACTCCTGAACAAATCTGAAAATAAACATGCTGGCAAAGACAAAGACAGGGGAACATGCCCGCGTTCAGTCACAGAGGATGGGAGGTTTCCAAACAGGCTCGGAGGTCTCGACGCCCCTCCATGCCTCACCTTTACTCTGTGCCCAAGATGACGCTGTTGGCAGGTAAGCTCTGTACCACAGCAGGTTCCACAAACCGCAGCTCACAGGCCAAGGCCGACTCGTGGTCACTTTTTGTAAACAGTTTGCTGAGCCGCAGCCATGCCCGCTTGCCTCTGCGCCGCCCAGCGTGGTGGAGGCAGAGCTCGGTGGTTAGCAAGAGCAGCCATGAAGTCCACAGCACCTAATACTGGCTCTCAGGCCATCACAGAAGTTCCTGTGTATAGGGCCTCTGTGATGCAAAACTTTGGTTATGCTAAAACATGCCTCCAGGGACTGGGGAGATAGCTCAGTGGAATAAGCGCTTGCCTGGCAAATGCAAGGATCTGAGTTCAATCCCCGGTCCCACAAAAATAAATGAATGAATGAATGAATGAATGAATGAATGAATGAATAAATAAATAAATAAACAAATAAATAAATAAAATAAAACATGCCTCCAAGGGCCACTGGGATCTCAGGCTCACCTTGGGGCAGCACGCTGATTCGCAAATTACACCCAAGAAGTCAGGTTACAGGGAGCATCCTGTAGAACGGACATCCAGGCCGGCTGAGGGGCGGATGTGGGCAGCGCCGCCCAACACAGCGCTTCTGCCTCCCTGCGTCCAGAGACTCGGCTCAGACCGGCTAGCTCTCCCTGTGGTCCTCGGCAGAATGGGCATCTGGACCCTTTGGTCCTCAAAATCAACAGTCAGGGACACAGAATCAAGATGGAGGAAAAGCCTTCAACATTTTCAGAGGGTGACTCCTCGAGTTCACCTTCTGAGGGCCAACAGCCTGGCTAGATGTTAACTGTGTCCACTGTCGGGCCTGGTTTTTAATTTTGTGTCTTCTGCCTCCCCCATAGGCAAATACAATTCATGTGACGAAAGAGAAGACAAAGGCAAGGTGAGCTAAATCCCACCTAAACCGTGGAAGGCTCTCACACGGAGAGCTGCTATAGTCATGTTATTTTATTTTATTTTAATTTATTAATTAATTTATTACTATTATTATTATTATTATTATTATTATTATTATTTTTGCCTTTTTGAGACAGGGTCTCACTATGCAGTTCAGGCTGGCCTTGAGCTCACTTTTGTAGCCCAGGCTGGTCTCAAACTTGCACTGATCCTCCTGCCTCAGCCTCCTGAGTGCTGGGATTACAGGTTCCATCCCAGCCTCACCATTCATACACAGCATCTTGTTAGGGAAAAGAAGTGTTTATTATTATTATTATTATTTTTATTATTATTATTATTATTATTATTATTATTATTTCATTCCACCTGTGGATTCAGAAGGGCAGAATAGCAGGCTGAGGGCACGTGCTGGAACTTTCTGAAGGCGAAGGGTGGGATGGAGCGGCAAGGTGCTAGGCCTGGAGCAGAAGTCTTGCGCAAGTCACAGGACATCCTGCTGTTGTGACTGCATAACTCGGGGGCCTCGCTCTGCTTCTCTCCCTCCCGTCACTCCACATGGGGGTAACGGCTGTCACTCACTGGGCTCTGCGTGGTAGATGATTGATCTCCGTGTGACTCAGGGCCAGACTCTGTTCACACCTGATACCGTAGAAATCTCACAACAAGCCTGTTTGGTTGGCATTAGTCTTTCCTTCTGACAGAGATACTTCCCTAAAAGGTGGCATCTGGTAAGTACGAAAAGCAAGGTGGCCCTTTAGCCCCTGCCACCCAGCAGGTGTGACTGCCACCACTGCAGCCTGGCAGCCAGCTCTGCCTTGTGCATGGCTTCCAAGCAACAGAGCAGGGTTTCCCAAACACCCGCACGTCCGGAAGCTCCACACCTTCACAGAAGGCCTCTGCCCATTCCTCTCCTCCAGGATAAGGTGGGTGTTAAAAGATAAAGTCAGTTCAGTGAGCAATAAGTATATTAAAAGGTGTTCAGTTTCTTTAGGCAAACAGAATTCAAGTGAAAACCAAGCCATAGTGAGACGGCATTACACATACACCAAAATAATAGCTAAATTAAAGACCACCAAGCCTTAGCAAGAACAGGGAGCAACTGGCGTACTTACGTAGCAGAGGGAGCATAACTTAATATAACTGCCTTGGAAACAACTTATTCTTAGCCAGTAAAACTAAGTATAGACTTTACCTGTTCTCCAGATGTTCCATTCCCAACGTATATGTCCAACTGAATCTCATACATGTTCAAAATGCTTATAGTAGTACTGACAGTCCTATCTAAAAACTGGAAAAATTTCAAAATACTAATCAACATGAAATAGCTAAATGACAGCATATTTTAAATCTAGAGTACTATCCAGTAACAGGAATAGATAAACCACAACTCACATAAACACATGGCCAGCTCTCACCAACATAATTTTTTTAAAAAAGTACACAGAAGAGTATATGTTGCATGGTTTTGTGTATGTAAAGAATCAAACTGCTTTTGCTCAGGGTAATGGATACCCTTGGCAGGAGGGGTATGAGAGCTGGGAGGGGCAGAGGCAGGGATTTCTGGGGTTCCGAGGAAAGGCTTTCTTGAACTGAAGGCATAGGTGTACTCTCTATGAAAACCAGTTGAGCTCTGCACTGTACTGAGTACATGCCATGCTTAAGGCTTTAATATAAAGGCCTATAGGGCCTCCTTCCCACCCTACCCCACTGCTACTCACTAACGTCCATTTTCAAGGGGAAAAGTTACAAACCCGGGGGCCTGTGTCTGCAAGGCCATAATTGCCAGTCCCTAGGATGGAGGTTCCTAGATCTGAATTAGCTTACCCAGCCCCACACATACTCCACTGCTCAACCCTCTATGACAACGGGCCGGAAGTCAGTGGGTGTTAGAGTCGGACCACCCTCAGCTGTGTTACTTGCCTACTCTGAGGCCACAGGCAAGTCCTTCAGTCTCTCCAAGCCCCTACCCCTTGTCTTCAAACAAAATAATGCCACACGCTATTGACTGCTTACCCAAGTATGATTGCCTGTGGCCATAGCTGAGCAACTACCACGGAAAGCGCAGTGTCCTCCCAGTGTTCCTGTTGCTAGCATACCACGTGTGACCTGAAGATGCAAGAGCAGAGGTCCTGGAGGCCACCGGTGTTCTTGGCGGCATTGTTCTGCTAAACCTGGAACCTTAACCTCTGAGCAGTGGGAGGGCGAGAGATACCATATGCGGCCTCTTGCAGGGACCTTGAGGGAGTTGCTTCTTTTATTGTCCTCCCCACAAGGATGGAGGGAGCAGAAAGCCTGTGGCAGGGTGGGAGGCAAGGCCTGGGAGAGCGCGAGGAGCTGGCCCAGTTGTGTGCTGCTTGGGATGCCCCTGTCTATCTTGTTAACGAGCATTTGTTCAGTGTCTACAAGCCCCGTGTACCTCACTGTGTGCTGGGAACATAGAGGTGGACAAGACAAGATGCCCATTGTGGTACTGACCACTTTGTAGGCAAGTGGATCACTATGCATGTGGCACTTCTTCCAGGAGTTAGATGTGATATCTGGAAAACATGCTGCCTCTTGTGACCAGAAGAATGGAAGCTATAGGTCAAGGAGCACAGAACAGGGAGACAGCGGGGATCTCGATCCTTAATGTCCCCCTGGAACAGCTGCACCTAGCCAGACTGCTCATGCCCAGACTTCTTATCAGGTGAGAAAACGACCCCTTCCTTGGGTCTGGCTTATCTTAAGTAGTCAGATGTGATTTCCAACTGATACGTTCACGTGACAACCAGAAATGTTTATTTCTTCTTTCCCTGTGCCAAGAGACTGGTGCAGCTACAAAAACAAACACAAGCAGGCAGACACTAATAAACAACTAATCAAGCCGGGCATGGTGGCGCATGCCTGTAATCCCAGCACTCGGGAGGCTGAGGCAGGAGGATCGGTGCGAGTTCGAGACCAGCCTGTGCTACAAAAGTGAGCTCAAGGACAGTCTGAACTGCATAGCCAGACCCTGTCTCAAAAAAACAAAAAACAAAACAAAAAAAAACCCAATCACCCCAAATCAGATAAGAACAAAAATTAACATAATTTTTAAAAACCACTTTAAATAATAAAGAAATTTATCCTGGGAAGTAACATGAAGTCTAGAGACAGGACCAATCCAAAGATGGCGTAATTGGCTGGTGTCCTGCATCTTCAGACTCTGCTATCCTCCCAGAGATGGCTTCCTTCTCACTCTGGCTTCTTTCAGAACCAGAATGACTACCAGAGACCCATACAAGAGCAGCCACGCAAGAAGGAGAAAACCTGACATTCCCCTGTTTCATTCCTGTGAGGAATACGAAGCCTTTCCCACAAGCCTCCCCCTGAGCTTCACTGGTTCAGAGTGCCTCTCTCTACGCCAGTCACTGAAGAAGAGAGAGGGACCGCTGAGTGGGCTGACTGTATCTTAGAGTCAGCTAGGATGAGGACGCAGAAGGAAGCCCCTTCCTCAGGAAACAGTACATGTCCCAAGCTAGTGAGCAGGAAATAGCAGTGCCTGTGGGTGAAGATAAGGAGGGGAAGGTGTCTGGAGCCCACCCCAACATTCCTCTGGGCCTCAGGTACAGAAGTTTGATCTCCGAAGCAGCTTCTTTGTCCAGTTCCCCCACGGGTCTGTTCCTAAGATGAATGGCTGTGGCTGAAGGAAGTCTGTATGGAAGGAAAAACTGACCATGTCTGTAGAGGTACCCCTGCAGATGGGACTTACTGCCCATCAGGAAGTAGTGTGGCTCTTTCTGCACTCCACACGAGTAACACACATCGAGTGTCTCCTATTTGCAAGGCTCTGGAACACGTGATTCTGTTCTTTTTTTTTTTTTTTTTTTTCTTATTTCAGAACTTTTGTTTGTTTGTTTTTTATTTTTATGGCCGGCTCAGCCTGCCCTGAGGGCTGGGCTGGCACAGCATGTGGTGCCGGGGATTGAACCGTGGTCCCTGCAGCCGCCCAAGCTTTCCTAAGCAGGCGCTTTAGACCACTGAGCCATCCTGCCAGACCCTGTAATTCTTTTCTTGCATGAAGAAGATCAAGAGATCATGCCAGGCCCAGTGCTGTCTTAGAGAGGGGAAGACCAAAGCACAGAACAACAAGGATCCAGAGAGCCAGGACCTGCGAAGGCCTGGCCTAGACCAGAATGCTGACTGGGCCAAGGACAAGTAACACTTGGGAACCTGCTAGCGTCTTTCTCCAAGCAAAAACCAGTGAGTATGAGGGTGAGGCCCCCGTCTAAAGGGGCTTACTGAGGAGTTGTTCACAGGCTTGCCAGCTCAGCACTCTCGGTTTCTCTAGGCCTCATACTGTCATCTATATACTGAGCATTCTCAGCATACACCCCTTCTGGGAGGATTTGGGAGCCCCCTCAGCTGGCTGAGGCTACAGACAGCTATAGGAAGACCACACTGTTCCTTCACCTCTAGACTGTACCTGGAGAAGGTACACCCCCAAACTGGCTGCACCCCTTGCCTGGCCTCAGCCTCTTTCCTGGGCTTCTGGGGCTGAGGCCTAAGCCAGGCGCCACCCAGCTTTCTTCCTCCCTCCCTTGAGGCAGGCGGCTGCTAATGGCTCTCCCTACAAGCTACTTCATTAAAGATTTCTTCTGTGGAGTTGCAGTCAACATAAACAGACCAGCCTGAAAGCCAGGGAACTGAAAACCAATTAAGAGGGAATGGGGATGGGAGGGGTGGAAGCAGGAGGAGAAAGAGGCTGGGGCTTTCCAAAGACTGGGTTCTCATGGCAGCCAGCTTCCAAAATAGTCTGGGAATGAAAAATAATGAAAACACCACCACGGAGAGGAAAGAGGTCCTGGCAGGAGAGCCGCAACCTTGGGATGGGCCAAACTGTCCAATTGATGGCTCCCAGGAGGCACCAGGTGACCTGCTGGCCTGACTGCCCCAGCTCTCTTTCCCTTCCAGGGTTGTCAGTGGTGCGTCCACATGTGGGACCCTCTGTCTCAGCTTTGAGGTGAAGGAGCCCCCTGCAACCCTGGCCCAACAGGAGGATTACTACGAGTCTGAGCTGCGTAGCGAGACCCTATACCAAATACATAAAATAAGCGAGGCCAGGCAAGGGAAGGAACGAGGGACCTATCTGAAAGGGAACATTCTGGACACCAAGAACCATCACTGGGCCCTGAGGACAGTCCCTCTGCAGTTACCCAAGGCCTCCTGGGTGAAATGACTTTTGAGCTGAGTGGGGACTGGACAGCGTTGACCCAGGGGTGGTCTGCCCCAAGCCAAGGCCAGGAGTCACAAAGAACTCAGGAGTGAGCCCTGGGGGAGAGAGATCACCCCAGGTCACAGCATCGGAGCTGGTCACGCTGCACCACACATTACGCTTTTGTATGTCCCGAGTCCTGAGAGACAAGAGCCCCAGCACCCGCCATCTTTTCCCTCTGCTTGGAACCAGGCCTTCTGGGGCACCCCAGCTTCCCTCCCACTGCTTGGTGCTGGGATAGGCGGGTGCGGCAGCTCCTAGCAGGCATCTCTGGTGCTGTCTCCGAGGTTGCCCTGCTGCCCACCAGGAGGCACCGCTGATTAACTATCTCCAGACCCCCTTGTGGTCTGGTTTCTGTTTCACCGGGGAGGCAACAGGAAAGCTGAGATCTTATGAAGTTGCCTTGCAGATGCCAAAACGGAACAGCAGCCAAAAACGAGGTTAACCCTTTCCAGCCCCCTCCTCCACCCATCTTCCCAGGCTACAGAAAAAGAGAACTGAGCCCCAAATCTCCCAGAACTTGGGATCAGCCACACAGTCCAGGGGTGGGTGTGGCTTCCCCGATAGCCTGGTGGATCACGGCCCATCCCGCACTAGGGTGCAGTGCTAGCCAGGCGGTGCCCAGGCCAGCGGTGCCCAGGCCAGCGGTGCCCGCGAAGCAGCCAGGCTCCATACTAGGTGGGAAGCTGGAGAGGCAAACCGGAGCCAGCGCCCCCGGAGGGGAATGAGGCAATGTGAGTGCTGCAGTGTGTGGCCGCCCGAGATGGCTCCAGGAAGACTCTTCCAAGGAAGTCCAGCCTACGCTGAGCGGGAGCCCACTGGGAGTGGGATGGTCCGGAGCAGCCGGAAGCACAGCCGTCCCCTCCGAGTTAGCAGTCTCTGAGGACCCTGAGCAGAGCAAAAGGGACAGGAGCCAGAGAGAGAGCACTGGCCGGGGAGCCCAGAGGCAGGCTGGGCCTGTCTGTGGTCTTCTTCCAGGAGCAGAGTGAGCTCAGCTCTTGTACGCAGATTCTGCTGGGGGTCAGTCCCAGCTCCGCTGTCTGGGAGCTGCGTAACGTGGGGCACACTGGCTTCCACAGCAGCAGAAGGATGTGCCAGCACCCATCCCACAGGGTCCACGGGGGAGTACCCAGGGCCCACTGGGCACCTAGCAGGAACTCACTAGCATTCTGTCCTCCTCCAGCCTCAGCTTCTGCCCTCAAATGAGCCAACGCCACCCTGGCCAATGTGTGGCAAGTGGCTCCAGATGCATGAGAGGCAATGGGCTGGGAAGACCCCGGAAGTGGTGTCCTCTCCGGCCCCTCTGCCCTCCCACTCCCCTCACCCTGCCCAGCTGCCTGGGGGCCCCCCCAAGGTGAAGGGACCCTTATCAGGCACCTAACACAGCAGAATAAGAAATTAGGGTTGTTAGGCCACTGGCTGCCCTCCTCTTACACAGCACAGGTTTCTCTCCTGCTGCATCGTGAGCATCAGGCCTCGGACACCCAAGGCCATCTTTCCCCTGCCCCTTGTTGCCAGCAGAGCGGCTCCCAGCACCCATCCAGGGCCAGTGCGAGGAACTCCTGAGGCTCCAAAGAGGTGACAATGTGAGGGCCATTCTGGTGCGTTCTCTCCTAGGGGTGCTGAGAGCTGGCCGCCCCCACCCACACTGTCACGGCTTTCTAGGCATTGCATTTGGAAGACGCACGGGTGACCACGGCAGCCCAGGGGCAGCATGGTGAGGTGGGGGGCCAGCCCCTTGCATCACCGGACTCAGCCTTTCTTTGCACAAAAACGTTCTCTTTGTGCCCTGCTGCTCGCCGGTCCATGGCCTGCTGTGACCATGTGTAACGCTTCTTAGCCCTTTTCCTGGGGTCACGACAATTCTGCGTCAGTTCCCACTGCTGACCGTCTCGTGGCATTCCTGTTTCCCTGCTCAGAACTCATTTCCCATAAGTCAGTCTCTTTGAGGAAGTTTTTCTAAATTTTCAAAGCTCCATCCTAAGCCGCCCTTAGCTTTTCTTTGTGATCTTTCTCTCTGGTTCCATGACCAGGTCTCAGGCTGCCGACATGGGCAGCGGACACTTAGAGAGCCTGCCCGTGTGACTGGTTGACAGGAGAGCCCCAACTTGGTAAGGAATAAACATAGAACAGCTCCAGTTCATCTGTCTCCTCCTAGCTGCACCAAAAGCTACTGAGAGCCCTTTCTGGTCCTCGTCGTGGTCTGAGAAGTTTCTATTTGTAATCTCATGTCTAATTTATTAGAATCGTATCAAGTTAATTTTAACCTATCACACTCAGTGCAACCCATGGTAAGAATAAAGACACTCAGGTATGTAGACTTCCAGCCTTGGTGAGCCAAGGGGTCCTGAGTCCAGCCATGAGGATGGTTATCCAATCTTTGGGGCCCCAGGAAGTCAGAGCCTCTGTCTCGAGACTGCTTCAAGAACTCAGTGTGGAGCTTTGGTTCTTCATCCTGCTGACCCGGCTCACACTAGAGAGTAGCAGGTAGGGTTTCTGTGGGGAACACACTCACTGTCTTCAAAGACTACTGCCAGCACCTCTGCAAGACCAATACTCATTGCTTAGAGTCCACTGAAGGGATAAGGAAAAGCCCTGGCCAGCTCCACACCTAAAATACATGGAAATAAGGTCAGGCTCAGCCAAAATGGAGACTCTTACCCTTCCTTCAAGGAGAGTCGCCTGGGTGGTCCTCCACAAAAGGCACCCATACAGAAAAGTTTGGCTGTACCCTGGTTTTAGAGAGAGCACTTTCTGATCTCTGAGTTCTTAGAGCAGTTCATCCTCATCTTAAACACTCCAGTTTGCACTGGTTTGTTTCTTTTCCCTGCCCCAGGAGAGGCTGGAGCTGTGGCCCACAGAGACCTGAGGTAGGAAAGGATCTGCTCCAGTATGTCCACACTCCCCAGACAGTTTCGTGTCTGGTGGCTGAGAGGGGACAGAGGTGCCTAGCAACGAACTCTGCCCAGTCCAAGTCCTCTCTGTGTGCATTGCTCTTGCTAGTTATTTGATTCAGCCCAGCAAGCTTTTGCGCCCTGAGAGGAAGGCATCCGTGGGCGGGCGCTCTTTGTCGTACGTGTGTCTGGGAAAAGGGACTAACAGTCAGGACTCAAGTGGAAGCACTCAAGCCACAAGAAACTCAGGATGGGTTGCAGGAGGAACGCTTACCCGGTGCCCCAAATTCACAGGCTGAAAGCCTAATGCTTAACATGCTAAATTTGGAGTTGGGACTTCAGGGGTGATTCGCCTATGTGGGTGGAAGCCTCAGGAATAAGTCAGTGTTCTTACAGAAGGAAACCCAGAAGGCTCCCTTGCTCCTTCTGTGTGTAACCCAGTAGCCCCCTATGTACTAGGAAGCGGATCCTGACCAGACACAAAATCTGCTGGAAACTTCACTTTGGATCTCCAGTCTCTGGAACTGTGGGACAGAAATTTGTGCTGTTGATAAGCTACCTGGGCTACAGGGTTTTGTCATAGTGGCCTAGTGTGGCTAAGACAGAGCAAACCTCCACACTGCCAGCCTCCCCAAGAGTCCTGTCTCCTGCCTAGGGTACCTGAAGTGGACTGGGAATCTCATTCTCCCACTTTTAGGCATCTTTGAATGATAAATAGCCATTTGCAATCACCTTTTTTTTTTTTTTTTTTTTTCAGTATTATCGGCTTTTATTTACTGTGAAAGGATTTACTGACTTATAAAAACAATACAGCAAACCTTGTCAAACTGCCCATAAAAAAGGATTATTGTCCAACTATAAAGTGTTTATTGGGTCAAATACCAAGGAAAACATCTCTTCCCTGTCATTTCCAGAGGTTTATGACCTTAAAAAATAAAAATTTGAGCTGGGCGTGGTGGCGCACGCCTGTAATCCCAGCACTTGGGAGGCTGAGGCAGGAGGACTGGTGTGAGTTCGAGACCAGCCTGGGCTACAAAAGTGCGCTCAAAGCCAGCCTGAACTGCATAGTGAGACCCTGTCTCAAAAAGACAAAAAAATAAAAAATAAAAATAAAATAAAAATAAAAATAAAATATTTAAATGGAGGCAAGTGATTCTTGATCCAGGAAGCATGGATAATAGGACCTTCAAGAATGTGTCTCGGCATCCCCTGCCCATTGTGGGGAGGAAGACCTCTTCTCCATGAGACCTTCACACTTCCATGAAGAGACCCCTGCCCAGAGAACCAGACAACTACAGTGGTTTAACCTGTGTCCACCTACCTATCTACAGGGGATGGTGCAGGACAACCGAGTTGGGCGGCCAACCGAGTGTGCCAGGCAGGTGTGTCTACCCCAAGAGGTCTGCGCCATACCCTGTGGGTCTGTTAAACTGGTAGGTAATGGATTGTTTTTGTCTGGACAGAACATGCCTTCAGGAAGGGCTACAGATAACTGCGATCCCGTAAAACTGTCAAACAGGTCAATCTGGACAGCCTAGGGGCAGGTCAGAGAGAATTATTGTGCTTCACAGACTTGTGAAGAAAGGCAGCTTTGCCACTGTCAAATAGTTGCGGTACAGGGGACCAGAAATCCTTGGGGAAAATGCCTCAAGGACGAGCTAAAAATGAGGTGTAATCAAGAAAGCAGCTGCTCATCCTGAATGGGCTTCCCTGCCGTTGTTAAACATGGTGTTTGAGTGTCTCTCCTCTCATTATCTTCTTGCTATCATTTTCCACAAAGAAAGGGTTGGCTGAACAAAGTTTCGCAACCTCCCCAACCATGTCCAAATTACTATCCACCTCCATGCTAGGGGTCGAGCCCCATTGTAACTGTAGCACTCTGGGAGGCTGAGGCAGGCAGATTGAGAATTTGAGCTCAGCCTGGGCAACTTAGAGACTCAGGAAGACCCTATCTCAAAATAAATAATTATTTAAAAAAATAATAAACAATTTTTTTAAAAGGGGTGGGGTCATTGCCCAGTGCACAGGCCCTGGGTTGAGTCCTCAGTATGCAAAAGTAAATCAATCAATCAATCAATAAATGTTTGCTTAAGTTGACAGCTTAGGCAGAAGTTTGTACTTCCCAGCAGGAAGCCAGCCGCGATTTCCACAGAGACAACCTTGATTCCATCCATAATTTATCTCAAAATACTCATTTCTGGACTCAGAGGTTCAAAAACACTTAATACATCACTGAGTTGAAATTCTCCAGGAGAGGGCCCGGCAGGATGGCTCAGTGGTCTAAAGTGCCTGCTTGGGAAAGCTTAGGCAGCTTCAGGGACCTCGGTTTGATCCCTGGCACCACGTGCTGCACCAGCCCTGCCCTCAGGACAGGCTGAGCCGGCCATAAAAATAAATAAACAAACAAAAGTTCTGAAACAAGAAAAAAATGAAATAAAAAAATAAAATAAATTCTTAAAAAGAAAGAAATACTCCAGGAGAAGATGGAAAACTGAAATCTGTCCTGCAGAACCACTGAAGGAGTCATGGACTCGATCCAGTAGCTTTTCATGCAGTGACTCCTTCCTACGTGATTCTACAGGAGATCCTGCACGGACGGACCCGTGTTATGTGTCCTCCCAGAAAACTGAGTCTCAGAGATTTTGAATCTCCTGAGGGGACATGAGGCAGACCGACAGCGGCCAAGGCAGCCGGAGGTTATGTGACAGGATAGAAAAAAACAGCAGGCCACCGCTGCAAAGGGAAGGAAACGAGTTCTCGCCCCGGAGCCAGGAGAGGCTGCCGGAAGGAGCTCGCCTCGGGGTAAGACACGCGTGTCACCACCCAGCACGTAAACTTCCCCGTGCGTACGGTAGAAAGCCCTCATCCGCCAGCTTGAGGACGCACACAGGGAGACTCAGTGCAGCTCTGTGGGGAGCAGCGAGAGGCAGCCATGACTTAAATGTGAACAACGAGAAGATAAATAAGTGAGATTCATCATGCAGTTAAACACTACTGTTACAAATGTGGTCTGTTCCCCCAGGGGTGGCTATGTTGAAAGGCCAGTTTCCAGGGCACAGAAGGGCGCTGGGCCGTCCTCAGGGGGCCCTGAGTTGGCTCTTATGAGATGGTAAATCTGGCCCCTTCCCTTCTTTCACCCTCCCTCCCTCCCTCCCTCCCTCCCTCCCTCCCTCCGTCCGTCTGCCTGCCTGCCTGCCTGTCTCTCCCTCATGCTACCTGCCATGAGGCCTTCACCAGAACCCAGCTGATGGTGGCACCAATGCCCGTGAACCTCAGAACTGTGAGCTACATAAGCCATTTACTCAGCTTCAGGCATTTCATTAGAGTGAAAACAGATTAGAGTTCAATCCCTGGTACTACCAGAAAAAAACAAAACAAAAAACCCCAAATTAATTAATAAACTGTGCATAATTGAGGTGGTGACTGTACTAGAGTTTTTGGGGGTTTGGGATTTTTTTGTTTTGTTTTGTTTTAATATTATGGCTGGTTCAGCCTGCCCTGGGGGTGGGGCTGGTGCAGCATGTGGTGCAGGGATCGAACCACAGTTCCTGCAGTTGCCTGAGCTTGCCTTTAGCAAGCACTTTACCAGCCCCTGTAGTAGTTTTCATAGGTCTACTTAGAAAAACTGAGAGAACCATTCTGACCAATAAAAAAATTTCAGAAGGATGTTTGCAAGGATGCCATTTACATAAATTTTAAATTCACAAGATGGCCTATTATTTATGTAGAAAATGAATCAGAACATGGGCAAAATGACACCATGAATCTCAGAATTATCTTTGCAAAAAAGGGAAGGTAGGAGAAGAGGGAGTCCTAAAGGAGGGTCTCAATTATACCTTTCTTGTTTTACTTCCTTTTAAAATTTTTAAATTAGGGTTGGCAAGATAGCTCAGTGGCCTAAGCACCTGCTTAAGGAAGCACAGGGACTGGGTTCAACCCCCAGCACCACCTGGCATGCTGGCCCCCCACCCAGGAGTGCTGAGCCAGCCACCAAGACCAGGTGTAGTGGTGCATGTCTATAATCCCAGCACTGGGAGGCTGAAACAAGAAGATCACTACCAGCCCAAGCTACACAGTAAGATCATGTACCAAGTACATTTAAAAAATAAAAGTTTTTAAATTGAAATATGACGAAGTGAGCCGGGCGTGGTGGCTCACGCCTGTAATCCCAGCACTCGGGAGGCTGAGGCAGGAGGATTGGTGCGAGTTCGAGACCATCCTGGGCTACAAAAGTGAGCTCAAGGCCAGCCTGA